>ML339013.1:0-122979 GCA_005239505.1 Nicotiana paniculata | reverse complement strand
GGTAGTACCAATTTAAATATGTGATGCAGTACATGGGGAAAGCTCCCGGATCTCTGTACGTAGGCCCAATTTAAATGTGTGATGCAGTACAGGGGGAAAACTCCCGGATCTCTGTCCGTAGTCCCAATTTAAATATGTGTTGCAGTACAGAGGGAAAGCTCCCGGATCTCTGTCCATAGTCCCAATTTAAATATGTGATGCAGTACAGGGGGAAAGCTCCCGGATCTCTGTCCGTAGTCCCAATGGAAATAATCAGTGTAGTATAGGGGGAAAGGTCCCGGATCTCTGTCTGTAGTCCCAATTTAAATATGCAATGCAGCTACTGAGAAAAACAACCAGAATGCGACAGAAACAACATATATTGCCACAACCGGAGCGAAAGAATACATGGACGAATACAAATTGCGATGAGCAAATCAATACAAAGACTTAAATCGCAAAAGTGGAAACAACTCGCTCATAAGAAGTAGCCACAGAGAGGAATTACAAGCACAAAGAGAGAACGGCATAACGAGGGGAAGACAAGACAAATATAGCAATGATTCTGTACATTCAAGTTCGCAACCAAGAAACCAAATTATCCCGGCAAGGGAATCAGCTATAACCAATCTCACTTAGACAATTAACTTCACCGAATAAACTTAGTTTGAACAATGCTCAGTAAATAGGAATCATCAAAGAATACCATCAACATGGGCGGTCATCAATTATACCTAAGTAGTACTTAAGAGGAAAATCATTTAAATCACAATGTACGACTCACGGGCATGCTTGACCAACGTATAGATATTCAAATTTCTTTTTGGACATTTATAGAGCGAGATTATACTAGTTCTAGTCACACGGGCATCGTATGAAGGAAGACATAGCATAACGGCAAGAAAAACAAGGTCTTCATTTAAATCAATTAGGACCATATAAGAAACAAGGAATGCTATGCAAGTACTTCTAACTTGAACATGAAGAGATGAGACTCGAAATCAGGAATTCAGATATAAGAAGTTCAATTCGTATACGGGGAACATAAGGACCCAAAATCCCTAAAGGGAAATCTATTTGCAAATAAGTTTGAGTACACACTCGTCACCTCGTGTACGCGGACTATAATCAACTTAGAAGACTCAATCCTAAGGGCTAGTTCCACACACAAGGTTACACAAGATACTTACCTGGACTGCGCTAATCAACTCAATACCACGCTCTTGCCATGAATACCCAACTCTGGGTGGCCCAAATCTAGACAATTCGATTGCATAGAGTAAATATAATCACAAGGAAAAATAATAATTAATATTTCCGAAGCAAATATGAGAAATTAGGAAATTCTCCCAAAAAGTTCTCCAGGCTCACGTCTCGGAACCGGGTAAAAATTATATTTTCCGGACACCCATTCACTCACGAGTCTAAACATATGAAAATCTCGCAAATCGGAGGTCAAAACACCAATCAAAACTCAATAATTTGGTCTATGAAGTTCATCCCATTTTTCCCATTTTCGACCCAAATTTTTGAAATTAATGGTTGGATTTAAGATTCGAATCGTGGAAATTGATTTCTAATGGATAGAAATCACTTAAAATTACCCAGGTGCAAAAACCTCCAAAAATCTTCTCTCCCGAGCTCTCCAATTCGAAAATGGTGAAAATAACATAAACCCTCGTATCTGATATAATGGCGCAGCAATTCCGCACATGCGCCCCTGGGACCGCACCTACGGAAATACAATCGCAGGTGCGAAAACCCACAAAAAAGCCCGGGGTCGCACCTGCGGTAAAATGACCGCACTCGCGTCTCCACATCTGCAGAAAACACGCCGCACCTGTCAGGATTGGGGGATTGGGCTAAGTCCGCACCAGCGTGCTCCTCGCTGCACCTGCGTGTCATCGCCTACGAAAGGTCCATCACATGTGCGAGACACCAGAACCAGCAATGGTTCATCTGTCTCCTAAGTTCTTATAACACCCGATGAGCATCCTAAACGTACCCGAGGCCCCTGAGACCCCATCAAACCACACACACTGGTCATATAACCTAACACGGACTCGCTCGAGGTTTCAAACCACATAAAACAACACTAACACGATGAATAAAACTAAAAGTCCATGAAAATTCTTCAAACTTCTATAAACATGAAGTTTTGCATTTAAGGTCATAATCACGTCAAACTAGGTCAGTTTCTTACCAAATGTCACAGATAAAACATATCGAACTTGTGCCGGGCTTCGGAACCATAATACGGGCCCGATATCACAGGTTTCACCTCAAATTTCATTTTCGAAAACTTTTATATTTTTTTCAGAAAATAATTTTCTTTAAAAATTCATTTCTAGGACTTGCTACCTCGAAATTTGATTTCGGGCATACGCCCAAGTCCCATATTTTCCTACGGACCCTCTGGGACCGTCAAATCACAGGTCCGAGTCTGTTTAAAAAAACGTTGACTGAAATAAACTTTATTCAAATTTCTAATACAAAATTATCATTTTTATCAGTTTTTCACATAAAGGCTTCCTGGCTACACGCCTGGGATGCGCACACAAATCGAGGTGACATAGAAGGAGGTTTTCACGACCTCAGAACACAGAATTAGATAGAATATACGGGATGACCCTTTTGGGTCATCACAATCTCCCCCTCTTAAACAAAAGTTCGCCCTCTTGAACTAATCCAATCTTTGATTGCGCATTTCCAACACACACCCGCGAGTGATCCCACATCACACAACCTACAGATGCCTGATGAGACCATCACAACTGCCATATAGCCTTCTCATCCTCATCGATAAGCCTCATACCTCAGTTCATCACTTTCTACTCATTTCCAAAAGACCCAAATCTAAATCCATGTCCGACATTAGCCTCAACCAGGTACTTCAACTCAGGTCTACGCCCAAAAGGCACGACCAGACAACATAGCACATCACATATAGGATCAATAGCACTTTTGATCACCATAACTGCCTGAAATCAACTCAACATTGGCAACTAGTCCCACACATAGAAGAACTCTATTTTCAAATCCCATAATATCGACAATAATGCAATAAACACGAAGTCCTCATCAGTATACACCCGAATCACTGAGTCACAGCTAACACCACCGAGCACACATCGCGCAAACTGAACTAAAGAAGCACATAACGAAATGGCTGAGTAGGAAAGATAGAAGCATATATAAAGGTACTATCAAACAAGCCCATATTCATAACTCTCTATCGATACTGACTTACCAAAAGAAATATTACAACAGAGAAGCAAAACATATAAACAAACCACAAGGATGCCATCCTAATAAAAATTCCACCACTGTACTCAGCCCGGTCCAAACATATCAAATCACGTAGAATCACGAGCATCTCTCCCTCAACATTAGGACACATGTCGAATATATATCGCACCAATAGAGATCTCCCGCTAATTCGTCTCGTCTATCAAAATCATAGCGCTCACTTACTTACACCTCAATGAAGTATCAAATCACAACTCGAAAACAAAATACTCAGGAATCACATAAAGCTTACCACGAAGAACGACATGGACTCACTTCCAGTTTCACCACTAGAAAGGATGAATAAAATAATGATAGACACGGCTACTACTCATAGAATATCCCGACAGGAGCAAGCACAAAATAAAGAACAATACACGAAACTCACTCATAAACGAGTCAACAAATAATGGGAACTCGTCCTGACAAACAGGACTATAGTGAAATACAATGGTACCCCACTTTAGCAGATCAAGACATACATGGGTGATGATACCTGACACGACGATCTCTAGCCTACTATATGCAACACATCAACGAGTTGGGCCTCACCCTCTTAGGCGCCTTCTATCCACCTCAACACCCTGCCATAACTCTCCTACCTGAATCCTTGAACAATCTCTCACCCTGTGGCTAACATCTCCACAATGAAAATAATCTCTCTACCGATGTGGATGTGGAAAAAATACGATACGGATCCTCCGAAACCCATGAGTATCTAAAGCGCTCCCATGCGAAGCTGGTAATGCAACTGAACTGGTTGACCCAAGATTCTTTACCGTGCTTGAGTCCATCAATGAATCTACGGATTCGCCTCCTAACTGAAGCAACCAAACGAGGTGTATATCTGGCCAACTCACTGAATCTGACGGCGTACTCTAATTGTGACATAGCGCCCTGACGCAACTGCTCAAAATCCGTGCGTTGTACATCCCGACAGAACTGAGGTGCAATCTCCCTCAAAACATCTCTGAAAACTGAATCCACGCTAGTAAAGCTAACTCATCCAGGCTATCCAAACTCATATGCTGCCACCACTAATCAATCCACTACTCTAGACCTGAGACGTGAAAAGCTATCCCGCTGGTCTCCACAATACCCGAAATGCAAAGAATATAGTGACACTCCCCTAGAAAACCATGGGTATTACCCGCCGCCAATCCACTAAAAGATAGAAGGGTGGTACTTTTAGTACCTCCAAATCCCAAGGTGCTCTATCTCTGATGTTGTTGTCCTAACCACGTATTTGAAAATTTAAAGATATAATCATTTTGGAATAGAGAAATTTTTTCTTCGAAACATACTTTCTCTGAATCTATATTTATATATTCTTATAAAGAGAAATATTCAAATACGTGGTGTTCAAATATACTTTCCCAAATACCGCTCTTTCAAATATCATAAAATACGTGATGTTAAAAATATATTTTCCCAAGTACTACTCTGTCAAATATCATCAAAATACATGATGTTGAAAATAAATTTTCCCAAGTACTACTCTTTAAAATATCATCAAAATACATGATGTTCAAAATATATTTTCCCAAGTACTGCTCTTTCAAATATCATCAAAATACGTGATGTTAAAAATATATTTTCCCAAGTACTGCTCTTTCAAATACCAACAAAATACGTGATGTTTAAAATATATCTTCCCAAGTACTGCTCTTTCAAATATCATTATTCTGCAAGACAAATGCTTTTCAAATATACTTTCGAAAAACAAGTCCTTTAGACATAACTTTTCCTGGAGATAATTGCTTTCCAACTATACTTTTCAATATATATATATATATTATTTCTTTTTATCCAAACCCCCTTAATCATAAAACTACCGGAACTCAGTCTGCCACTTAGAATTTGTCATGCAATGCAGTATAGGGGGGAAGCTCCAGGATCTCTATATGTAGTCCCAATTTAAATATGCGATGCAGTACAGGGTGAAAGCTCCCGGATCTCTGTCGGTAGTACCAATTTAAATATGTGATGCAGTACATGGGGAAAGCTCCCGGATCTCTGTCGGTAGTACCAATTTAAATATGTGATGCAGTACATGGGGAAAGCTCCCGGATCTCTGTACGTAGTCCCAATTTAAATGTGTGATGCAGTACAGGGGGAAAGCTCCCGGATCTCTGTCCGTAGTCCCAATTTAAATATGTGTTGCAGTACAGAGGGAAAGCTCCCGGATCTATGTCCATAGCCCCAATTTAAATATGTGATACAGTACAGGGGGAAAGCTCCCGGATCTCTGTCCGTAGTCCCAATTTAAATATGCAATGCAGCTACTGAGAAAAACAACCAGAATGCGACAGAAACAACATATATTGCCACAACCGGAGCGAAAGAAAACATGGCCGAATACAAAGTGCGATGAGCAAATCAATACAAAGACTTAAATCGCAAAAGTGGCAACAACTCGCTCATAAGAAGTAGCCACATAGAGGAATTCCAAGCACAAAGAGAGAACGGCATAACGAGGGGAAGACAAGACAAATATAGCAATGATTCTATACATTCAAGTTCGCAACCAAGAAACCAAATTATCCCGGCAAGGGAATCAGCTATAACCAATCTCACTTAGACAATTAACTTCACCGAATAAACCTAGTTTGAACAATGCTCAGTAAATAGGAATCATCACAGAATACCATCAACATGGGCGGTCATCAATTAAACCTAAGTAGTACTTAAGAGGAAAATCATATAAATCACAATGTACGACTCACGGGCATGCTTGACCAACGTATAGATATTCAAATTTCTTGTTAGACATTTATAGAGCGAGATTATACTAGTTCTAGTCACATGGGCATCATATGAAGGAATACATAGCATAACGGTAGGAAAAACAAGGTCTTCATTTAAATCAATTAGGACCATATAAGAAACAAGGAATGCTATGCAAGTACTTCTAACTTGAACATGAGGAGATGAGACTCGAAATCAGGAATTCAGATATAATAAGTTCAATTCGTATACGGGGAACATAAGGACCAAAAATCCCTAGAGGGAAATCTATTTGCAAATAAGTTTGAGTACACACTCGTCACCTCGTGTACGCGGACTACAATCAACTTAGAAGACTCAATCCTAGGAGGTAGTTCCACACACAAGGTTAGGCAAGATACTTACCTTGACTGCGCTAATCAACTCAATACCACGCTCTTGCCATGAGTACCCAACTCTGGGTGGCCCAAATCTAGACAATTCGATTGCATAGAGTAAATATAATCACAAGGAAAAAAAATTATTAATAATTCCGAAGCAAATATGAGATATAAGGAAATTCGCCCAAAAAGTTCTCCAGGCTCACGTCTCGGAACCGGGTAAAAATTATATTTTCCGGATACCCATTCACTCACGAGTATAAACATATGAAAATCTCGCAAATCGGAGGTCAAATCCCCAATTAAAACTCAATAATTTGGTCTATGAAATTCATCCCATTTTTCCCATTTTCTACCAAAATTTTCGAAATGAATGGTTGGATTTAAGATTCGAATCGTGGAAATTGACCTATAATGGATAGAAATCACTTAAAATTACCCAGGTGCAAAATCCTCCAAAAATCTTCTCTCCCGAGCTCTCCAATTCGAAAATAGTGAAAATAACATAAACCCTAGTATCTGATATAATGGCCTAGCAAATCCGCACATGCGCCCCTGGGACCGCACCTGCGGAAATACCATCCCTGGTGCGAAAACCCACAAAAAATCATGGGGTCGCACCTGCGGTCAAATGAACGCACTCGCGTCTCCACATCTGGAGAAAACACACCGCACCTGTGAGGATTGGGGGATTGGGCTAAGTCTCCACCTGCGAGCTCCTCGCTGCACCTGCGTGTCATCGCCTACGGAAGGTCCATCACAGGTGCGAGACACCAGAACCATCAATGGTTCATCTATCTCCTAAGTGCTTATAACACCTGATGAGCATCCTAAATATGTGATGCATTACATGGGGAAAGCTCCCAGATCTCTGTCCGTAGTCCCAATTTAAATATGTGATGCAGTACAGGGGGAAACCTCTCGGATCTCTGTCTATAGTCCCAATTTAAATGTGCAGTGCAGTATAGAGGGAAAGCTCTCGGATCTCTGTCCGTAGTACCAATTTAAATATGTGATGCAGTACATGGGGAAAGCTCCCGGATCTCTGTACGTAGTCCCAATTTAAATGTGTGATGCAGCACAGGGGGAAAGCTCCCGGATCTCTGTCCGTAGTCCCAATTTAAATATGTGTTGCAGTACAGAGGGAAAGCTCCTGGATCTATGTCCATAGCCCCAATTTAAATATGTGATACAGTACAGGGGGAAAGCTCCCGGATCTCTGTCCGTAGTCCCAATGTAAATAAGCAGTGTAGTACAGGGGGAAAGGTCCCGGATCTCTGTCTGTAGTCCCAATTTAAATATGCAATGCAGCCACTAAGGAAAACAATCAGAATGCGACAGAAACAACATATATTGCCACAACCGGCGCGAAAAAAAACAAGGCCGAATACAAAGTGCGATGAGAAAATCAATACAAAGACTTAAATCACAAAAGTGGTAACAACTACCTCATAAGAAGTAGCCACTGAGATGAATGCCAAGGACAAAGAGAGAACGGAAAAACGAGGGGAAGACAAGACAAATACAACAATGAATCTAAATATTCAAGTTTGCAACCAAGAAACCAAATCATCCCGGCAAGGGAATCAACTATAACCGATCTCACTTAGACAATTAGGTTCACCGAATAAAGTTAGTTTGAACAATGCTCAGTAAATACGCAACATCAAAGAATACCATCAACATGGGCGGTCATCAAATAAACCTAAGTAGTACTTAGGAGGAAAATTATTTAAATCACAATGTACGACTCACACGCATGCTTGACCAACGTATAGATATTCAATTTCTTGTTAGACATTTATATAGCGAGAATAAACTACTTCTTGTCACATAGGCAGCGTATGAAGGAAGACATAGCATAACGGTAGGAAAAACAAGGTCTTCATTCAAGTCAATTAAGACCACATAAGAAACAAGGTATGCTATGCAAGTACTTCTAACTTGAACAGGAAGAGATAAGACTAGAAATCAGGAATTCAGACATAACAAGTTCAATTCGTATACGGGGAACATAAGGACCCAAAATCCCTAAAGGGCAATCTATTTGCAAATAAGTTCGAGTACACACTCGTCACCTCGCGTACACGGACTACAATCAACATAGAAGACTCAATCTGATGTTTTATACGTCAATACCACACAAGAGGGAGGGTGATTTTTGTGGTGTCTAATTTCCGAGTGCTGTCTCAATAGAAGAACCTGGTTCTTCTTGGTGTTCCAACTTCTGCTGGTGCGGAATAATAAATGCAGTAAAGTAAAAACACAGAGATTTTTACGTGGAAAACACCTGATTCAAAAGGTGAAAAAACCATGACCTACTCCTCAGTAGGATTTTCCCAAACTCTTCACTACAACTTTGAGCTAAACAACATTTACAGAATAAACTCTTTTGTAAACCTAGGACAAACTCTAATCCCTTTGTAGAAAACTAGCCTCTAGTTAATCGCGAGAAGCTTCAAGTTAACTCTAACTTGAACAATGTGTACCTATTACAATTGCTTCTACTAAAGCTGAAAGATACAATATTAAATCACCTACTACAACCAACTAGACTCGAAAGTCAAACAGATGGAACTGGTGCTTCTAGTTGGTCAGTAGCCTTTGTGTCGTACAGGATTTTGCTTGCAAAATTTCTCTAGTAATTTTGCCTTCAATTCTGTCTTTGTGCAAAATTATTGTTCAGTAGGAATACTTCAACATTATATAGCGCCAGAAGTTGAGATGTTCTTGTTTAGTTCTAATGCAACTATTCCTTGGTGGAAGATTTTGTGTTTATCTCAACTTCCTTCCTTTATTTTTGTCCTTGCTGAACTCGAACTCTAATCCCTTATCAATTTGCAACCTTATTCGCATTAGGAGACAACCTCTTAGTTCATGGATAATACACATATCACGTTTATCTCTTGTGAATGTACAGTTCTTGTGCCAATTGGTTCGTTCGAGATGTTTTCTCTGATGGACCTAGTTCAACTGGGTAGGCATTTGTCGATCTTCAAAACCATGCAGTGACTTGGGTCAACAAATTCCTCCTTTTTGATGATGACAAACTCTATGCTCAACCCTGTATAAACTCCAAACACTTTGTATGGTTTTAAGCATTTATCATGGATAAACCAGGTTCATTAGGTTATAAATATCACAACTTATTGAAATATTTAAAAAGCACATATCTTCCCCCTTTTGGCATCATCGAAAAGTTGCAAAATGATAAACTTATCAGAGTTGTTAACAGTTACTCATGGCAATTGAGGCAACTGATGGTGCAAACATAATAAATCATCAAAAGAAACCAATAAATGTAAGTTATCTAAGAAATTGAGACAAGTCAATAAGAAAACAGTAGAATTCATTGATTAGAACGCAATTTAACCATCATAGAAGAAAAAGCTAAAGCGGTCACTACCATGAGAAAAAACAACAAAAAACAGAAACAGAACAAAACCTGAACTGGGCAATGAGGGGTTTTGGTTAGCTCTGGAATTCCTAAGATTGGGAAGGGGCAGATGAGCTTGGGGTATTGGCTTGAAGGAGAGAAAGCATTTGTTGAAGAAAACCTTCATTTTTCTCCTTCTCCTTGGCTAGTTCAGATCCGAGAGCATCCCGCTTAGCTTCAACCTCATGAAGGCGTGAATTCAATCGAATGATCTCCGCATCCTTTATCTCTCTTTCCTGCACCGATGACCTGACTTTGCTATTAACTGGCTGCTTCATACATGAACTAGGTTCATCCTCAGGAACATTGACAATATAATCACATGTCAGCAAAGCGTTCTTCCCAAAATAATCCTTAGCAGCAGCCATCTGAGCTTTCTTCACAGGAACCTCGAAGTGGGAAAGAACAACTGTCAGAGTAAAGCCATAAGGAATAGCGTGTGCTTTGGTTCCATTTACAACTCTGTCCAAGAGCTGAGTGATGAAAGCTGGCATGTTAATCTGCTTTCCCATGTACAGGCAATCCGTAAGTGTTAAGTCCATGTAACTGGCGATATGCCTACGCTCTTGTCTTGGCAGCAGAAACTTAATAAAAAATTCGAAGAGTAGCTTGTTCTTGGGCTTCATTTCACTTTTGAACACCGGCCTGGGATCAAGTTCCTTCTTATTTTCACAAAAGAATCTACTGATGTTGGGAGGTGAGGCCATTCCATCAAGACTAGGCCATATTTCCTAGTGTAATCATGATATCCCTCAGCAGGGATATTCAGAATCTCTCCCAGCTCTTTTGCATCAAATGTGATCTAATCCCCTTGACTGTGGAGGTTACCCTACCATCATTCACACTTGCATTGGCCATAAAATCCACCAGTTCATTCTTTGCCAGCCTTACTTCTAGGTGAAGGGCCATGTCATTTCATCCATGCACATCCAGTGCATTCAACAAAATTATCATTCGTGATTCTTCTAGATCTCTCACCAGCTTTCCTTTAAGAATAGTATGCTTGCCAATCATGGTGAGTTTGTCAGATTGCTCACCAGCGATTTCCTCTTCTCTTCCACTCCATTCTTTTTCTTCTTCTTCAACAACCTTTACTTTTAGCAGTGCTTGAGGGTGTGGCAGACACAGAAGATGACTTCTTTGAGGAAGCGTTAGCCTTCTTGGGCTTGGGTGTCTCAAACACAAATGGAGTCGGCTGCTCCTCTTGATGGATCAGGTCCATCATCTCACATCAACATTAACAGCCTCAATAGGCTCTCCTGCCTTTGCCTTTCCCTTTGCAGCTTTCCTTTTCATGCTCTCTCTCATAGTCCTTTCTAACTCCTCTTCTCATTGTCGAATAACACTTCTTGTAGCATGAACCTTTAGGGCAGAAGCATCAACATATATAGAAACTTTTCTTTACTTTTGTGGAATTGGGGTAGTAACCTTCTTTGTTTTTGAAGTTCTTTTCCTCTTGGGATTGTAGGACTCCCTCACCTTCCTCAGCATCTCAGCCAATGTCTCCTCGATAGATGAACCAGGTTCATCTGTTGATTCTTGTAGGCTCTCTAAACCAGCTGCTACTTCCCCAGCAACACTTCCCACTAAATTTGTGCCTACTTCTTCATTAATCACAGGAGCGGGGCCACAAATAGCCAACGTGGAACCGTCCTCCCTAGATCCCCTTACAAAACCTCCTTCTCCCTCTCTCTCAATATTTTTTCCCAGTTTTCTTTGCCTATCCGGAACTTCTACATCATTAACTGACGCAACCAACACAAACCTGTTTTCAGTAGTAGCAGTTTCAGATTTGACTTCAAGATTACCTTGCTCAGAACTGGATGAACCTGATGCTTCATCCTCATTAGTGGATTTGAAGGATTCACTTGAAGATTCAGACTCATGAACCTCGTTGGCTTTAAGAATTTCCTCCAATAATCTTACACGAGAGCCAGAAGCAACTGATTTTCTAGACAAAACTTTTACTCTTCGTGCCCTGGGGGCTGGAGTAGGGTTGGTGTGGGTTCAGGAGTGGGTTCAAGAACTGGAGGGTTTTGGGGGGATGAAGATATGTTTGGTTAATGTGAACTGTAAACTGAAGGAGAATTAGGACTTGAATTTTCTTCCCCATGATCAGAGTTTGTGTAGGAAGATGAAGCAGGGGGTGGTGAAGACATTGTTATGAATAATTTTGGAAGAAAAAAGACGATCCGTTTTGGTTAGAGAAGAATAGGAAACTTGGTTCGACTTATTTATGTTATGACGGAGGGAAGTAATGATGGCCCTTTTATAAGATGTGGCTATTAATTATAGAACAAGCATAATATTTACACAAGTGGGGAGTCTAATAGATGTAGGAGTGTCATTGATTAGACAGATAAGGATCCACTAACTCTAGGCTAATTAAGTAGCGATGTGACTTCTTGGAAAGGGTTCATTTAGGGATAAGTACAAAGAATTTGAAATGAACCAAATATAGATAGAGTCATGCTCATGTGTGACTATAATTAATTCAATAATTGTATGGATATGAGCATGGACCTTGTCAGTCAGATGAACCAGCAGGGATGAACCAGGTTCATCGTGTTAAAGTCTTTGATTTGCCTCAATTTAAAAAGATAGAATAACATCATTAACAACCAGGGAATCGTATTAATACATGGAAAAAGAGTATGACAGTAAAGTCATGATACTGAGCAATGATTATCTATGTTAGTGTTTCTGCCAAAAAAAAAAATTCATTTTTTTTTCAATTAGGTGATCTTAATCATCCCTAATTGAAGTCGGTTTCTCTCCAAATGCTCCCTACTTAGTGCTTTAGTAAAGATATCTACATTTTATTGGTCAGTAGCACAAATTTTGATTGAGATCATTCCTTTTTCATAGTTATCCCTTAGGAAATGGTGTCTAACATCTATGTGCTTAGTTCTTTTATGATGAACCAGGTTCTTCGTCAAACTAATTGCACTAGTGTTGTCACAAAAAATAGGAATGCATCCAACCTCTATACCAAAGTCCATGAGTTGTTGCTTGATCCATAGCAACTGAGCACAACATGAGGCTGCAGCCACATTTTCAGCCTCAGCAGTAGACAAGGCTACTGAATTTTGTTTCTTGGTGGCCCAAGACACAAGGCAGGAGCCCAAAAAGTGAGCCATGCCTGAAGTACTTTTTCTGTCAGCCAGAAAACCTGTATAATCATCATCAGTCCCTGAAACCTAGCACACAGTCCTACACTGAACACAATATCAGGTCTGCTGGCAGTAAGATATAATAGAGACCCAATCATCCCTTTGTATAGCTTCTGATCAATTGATGAACAAGGTTCATCCACATCTAATTTTGTAGTTGTTTCTTTGGGGGTGTCTATTTCCTTTGAGTTTTCCATTTTAAATTTCTTGAGCAATTCTTTCACATACTTTTGTTGATGGATCATTGTTCCATTTGAGTTTTGTTTGATTTGAAAGCCTAAGAAGAAGTTTAGCTCACCCATCATACTCATCTCAAACTCACTCCCCATAATTGTAGTAAATTCCTTACTCAAATTTTCAGAAGTCGCCCCAAATATGATATCATCCACATATATTTTCAACACTCGGAGTTCTTTACCCTTTTCCTTTAAGAACAAGGTGCTATCAATTTTACCTCGTTGTATCCATGTTATAGCAGGAATTTTGACAGACGCTTATACCCTGCTCTTGGTGCTTGTTTGAGACCATAAAGACCCATGTCAAGTTTGTATACATGGTAAGGCGACTCCTTGCTTTCAAAACCTGGAGGCTGTTTGAAAAATACATCTTCCTTCAGGTAGCCATTGATGAAGGAACTCTTAACATCCATCTAATGGAGAATGAATTCCATGTGTACAACAAATTCTATAAGAAGTCAGATTGCCTCTAGTCTTGCCATAGGGAAAAACGTCTCATCATAGCTAATTCCCTTTTCTTGATTGTATCCTTGAACAACCAGTCTAGCCTTACTTCTTGTAGCATTTCCATCCTCATAGAGCTTGTTCCTGAAGACCCACTTTGTGCCAATCACTGATATGTCTAGTGGTCTGGGTACCAAGTGCCACACTTGACTTCTTTCAAATTGAGTCAGCTCTTCTTACATGGCATTTACCCAGTCAACATCCTGTAGGGCTTGACCAATGTTCTTTGGTTCAATCAAGGATATAAAGGCATCAAACGCACACAGATTTTTCAAATAGGATTTAGTTTTGATTCCAGATGTCAGATCTGTTATGATATTCTCAAGAGGGTGAAAACTCTGATATCTGTGTGGTTTGAGAACCAACTATTCACTTCTGGATAGTTCCACGGTATCTTGTTGTTATGGAACAGGATTAGGGCCAGGGTTCATATGTTGAGTTCCCCCTATCATGTTGCTTTGGGTAGTTGGACCCGGTCCATCACCTGTTCCATCTTCCATGTTTGCTTCTATGTTTTCACTACTTCTTACCAGTCCAAGCTCATCATCTTCTGGTTCCTGTCTCTCAGCAAGAGTGTTAGTTTCATCAAAGACAACATGTACACTTTCTTCTGCACACATAGTTATTTTATTATACACTTTATAAGCTTTTCTATGTGATGAATATCCGAAGAATAATCCCTCATCACTTCTGGGATAAAATTTTCCTAGGGAATCTTTGCCATTATTGTGCACAAAGCACTTGCATCCGAAAGCCCTAAGGTGGGATATGTTGGGATTTCTCCGTTTAAGTAATTCATAAGGAGTTTTCTCTACCATAGGCCTAGTCGTGCACTTATTGATTATGTAGCATGCAATGTTTATTGCTTATGCCCAAAAGCGATGGCGTAGTTTTCTAGAAAGGAACATGGTTCTTGGCATATCATCAAGAGTTCTACTCTTTCTTTCAACAACCCTATTTTGCTGTGGGGTTCTAGGGGCAAAAACATTGTGATTGATACCATGTTCATCACAGAACTCAGCAAACTTTGCATTCTCAAATTCAGTACCATGATCAGATCTTATTGATGCTAGTTTATTTCCTAACTGATTTAAAGTTTTCTTAACAAATGAGGTAAAAATATTAAATGCTTCATCCTTAGATGTCAGAAATAAGGTCCAAGTGAACCTTGAATAGTCATCAACTAGCACCATTACATATTCCTTACCACTTCTGCTCAGAGTTCTCATAGGGCCACATAGGTCCATATGAACTAGTTCCAACGTCCTGGTGGTACTGGACATTTTCTGAATTTTGAAAGAATATCTTACCTGCTTCCCCTTGCACATTCCTCACAAACTTTGTCTTCCTTGAACTTAATGTTAGGAAGCCCTACCACTAAGTCTTTAGAGACTAGTTTGTTTAGCTGATTTAGACTTGCGTGGCCAAGTCTTTTGTGCCACATGAGTGCATCACTGTCCAGCACACTTAGGCAAGTGAGCTCATTTTCAGATAGTGTGGACAAGTCTATGACATAGATGTTACTCATTATTTTTCCTTGCAAAACAATTTTGTCAGTAAGCATGTTAATCACAAAACATTTTGTGGAAGTAAGGGCAACCAGGTTATCTCTGTCACACAGTTGTGACACACTGATCATGCTATATTTCAAGCCATCTATCAGGTACACATGTTCAATGAAATGTGTGTCATCCTTACCTACCTTACCAACCCCAATAATTTCACCTTTCTTTCTATTTCCAAAGTAGACATTTCCTCCTTTGAGGCTTTCAAGTGAAAGGAATTGTTCTATGTTCACTGTCATATGCTTTGAGCAACCACAATCCAAATACCAAATTTGGCTGCCTCCTCTCACTTGAACCTACAAAAAGAAATCAAAGGGTTAGTTTTAAGAACCCAAACTAGTTTGGGTCCTTTTCTATTGGAGAATGGATGAATCAAAATTTTTCTGTCCCAATTTGGTAGCTAGTTTTTCTTTTTAACAAAACTATCATTTCTTCGACTGGCCTGCTCTTTTGCAGTACACTCAATTTTGTAGTGTTCAGTCTTACCACAGTGGGTGCATATTTTATTCTCAGGGAGAGTGAGATACTTGCTTTTGGGATCCCACTTGTGCAATTGACTCCCAAATCCAATCCCTCTCCTATTGCTACTACGATTCTCTTGAAGCCATGTCAAGGCATTAGAGAATTTATTCCATTTACAAGTCCAATATAATTCATGTTTGACTTTGCCAAGTTCTTCTTTAAGATTTCTTATATGTTCATCCTTGGCATACATCTTATCTTTTTTACCACATTTTCTTCTAACATGATATGAGAATGATCGAAAACCTTCTTACTGGATCCTAGCTTTAGCTTTATGTTTTCATATTTTAGTTCTAAAATCTCAGACAGTGTTTTTCTTTTCAGATTCACTTACTCTGATTTCCAAGTTCATGCATTTTGCTTATAGCATTTCACATTCTTTAGAGAGTTGTTCCTTCTCTTTGGTTGTTTCTTCGGCATCATCCATGAAATCAAGTAGCAACTCAGAGTGTTTTTCCTTAGATAGGAACTTTATNCCCCCCCCCCCCCAAGCAGCAACCATAGCTTTTGTTGTGGTTTTCTTTGGTTGGACCAGTTCCTTCTTTCATATCTCTCCTTTTTCCATTCCACTTCCCACTGAGGACAGTTCTTGATAAGGTGGGCAGTCTTTCCACACTTGTAGCATCCCTCGTTGGTTAGCTTTTCTGGAACTTTTGCTTTGTTGTAATTTCCTCCTCTAGAGATGCCCTTCTTCCTTATTAGAATGTTTCTAAATTATTTGGTAATCATGGACATCTCATCTTCCTCAAGATCTGCTCCCTTAGTGATTCTCACTGCTAGACCTCCTTGTTTGGACCATCCATCTTCATTGTCTGCCTTCTAAGTTCATAGGCAGTAAGGTTTCCAATTAATTCATCCAATCTGAGGGTTGCCATATTTTTGGATTCCTGGATAGCAGTGATTTTGCTTGCCTAGGAGATTGGTAAGACCCTTGTCAGGATCTTTTCTATCTTGTCCTCTTCAATAATGACTCTACCAAGAGACTTAAGTTCATTTGTCAAAGTTGTGAACCTTGTGTACATCTCTTCGATTGTCTCACCTTCTTTCATAGTGAAGTTTTCATACTGTGAGTATAGAAGAGTACCTCTTGATCTTCTTACCTGAGTTGTTCCTTCATGGGCTACTTAAAAGGTATCCCAGATTTCTTTGGCAGTGGTGCAGCTTTGGATTCTGCTATACTCGTCTTGACCTAGTCCACACACTAGCCACTTCTTGACCTTTGCATTATTCTCCCATTTCTTCAAATCCTCGGCAGTGCAGTCAACTCTAGTCTTTGGTGCACTCATTTTGATATTTTTCAAGGTGTTAGCCTTTTCAAGGATAACCCGCCCTAATACCAATTGAAGTTTTATACGTCAATACCACATAAGAGGTGGGTGAGGGGGGGGGGGTGATTTGCGTGGTGTCCAATTTACGAGTGCTGTCTCCATAGAAGAACCTGGTTCTTCGTGGCGTTCCAACTTCTACTTGTGTGGAATAATAAATGCAGTAAAGTAAAAACACAGAGATTTTATGTGGAAAACACCTGGCTCAAAAGGTGAAAAAACCACGACCTACTACTCAGTAGGATTTTCCCAAAATCTTCACTACAACTCTGAGCCAAACATCATTTACAAAATAAACTTTGTTATAAACCTAGGACTAACTCTAATCCCTTTGTAGCAAACTAGGCTCTAGCTAATCGCGACAAGCTTCAAGTAAACTCTAACTTGAACAATGTGTAACTACTACAATTGGTTCTAATAAAGCTGAAAGATAAAATATTAAATCGCCTACTACAACCAACTATACTCAAAAGACAAACAAATGGAACTGGTTTTCTAGCTGGTCAGTAGCTTTTGTGTCGCACATGATTCTTCTTGCAAAATTATTCTGGTAATTTTGCCTTCAGTTCTTGCTTAAATTTTTTCTTTGTGCAAAATTATTCTTCAGTAGGAATACTTCAACATTATATAGCGCCAGAAGTTGAGATGTTCTTGTTTAGTTCTAATGAAACTCTCCCATGGTGGAAGAGTTTGTGTTTATCTCAACTTCCTTCCTTTATTTCTGTCCTTGGTGAACTCGAACTCTAACCCCTTATCAATTTGCAACCTTTTCGCATTAGGAGACAACCTCTTAGTTCATGGATAATTCACAGATCATGTTTATCTCCTGTGCATGTACGGTTCTTGTGCCAATTGGTTCGTTCGAGATGTTTTCTTTGATGGACTTGGTTCAACTGGGTAGGTATTTTTCAATCTTAAAAATCATGCAGTGACTTGGGTCAATACAATCCTAAGGGTTAGTTCCCCCACACAACGTTAGGCAAGATACTTACCTTGAATGCGCTAATCAACTCAATACCACGCTCTTGCAACGAGTACCCAACTCCGGGTGGCCCAAATCTAGACAATTTGATTGCATAGAGTAAATGTCATCACAAGGAAACAAAATAATTAATAAGTCCGAAGATAATACAAGAAATTAGGAAATATGTCCTAAAAGTTCCCCGATCCCAAGTCTGGGAATCGGGTAAAAATTATATTTTCTGGACACCCATTCACTCGCGAGTCTAAACATATGAAAATCTCTTAAATTGGAGGTCAAAAACCCAATCAAAACTTAATAATTTGGTCTATGAAGTTCATCCCATTTTTCCCATTTTCTACCCAAAATTTTCGAAATTAAAGGTTGGATTTAAGATTGAAATCATGCAAATTGGTCTATAACGGATAGAAATCACTTACCTAAGTTATCCAGGTGTAAAAGCCTCCAAAAATCGCCTCTCCCGAGCTCTCCAATTCGAAAATGGTGAAAATAACATAAACCCTCAGATCTGATATAATTGCCCAGCAATTCCGCACCTGTGCCCCTGGGACCATACAAACGGAAATCCCATCGGAGGTGCGAAAACACACTAAAAATCCTGGGGTCGCACACGCGGTCAAATGGACGCACTCGTGTCTTTGCATCCGCGGAAAACACACCGCACCTGCGTAGATTGGGCTAAGTCTGCACATGCGAGCTCCTCGCCGCACCTGCAGAAGGTCCATCGCAGGTGCGAGACACCAGAACCAACAATGGTTCAGCTATCTCCCAAGTGCTAATAACACCCGATGAGCATCCTAAACGTACCCGAGGGCCTCGGGACCCCGTCCAACCACACACACAAGTCATATAACCTAACACAGACTCGCTCGAGGTTTCAAACCACATAAAACAACACTAACACGATGAATTAAACTAAAATTCCATGAAAATTCTTCAAACTTTTATAAACATTAAGTTTGGAATTTAAGGTCCGAATCACATAAAAATAAGTTTATTTCTTACCAAATTTCACAGATAACACATATAAATTATATCGAACCTGTATCGGGCATCGCAACCATAACAGGGGCCAGATAGCATAAATTTCACCTTAAATTTCATTTTCGGAAACCTTTATATTTTTCAGAAAATAATTTTCTTTAAAAATTCATTTCTCGAACTTGGGACCTCGGAATTCGATTCCGGGAATATGCCCAAGTCCCATATTTTCCTATGGAACCTCCGGTACCGTCAAATCATTGGTCCGTGTTTGTTTACCAAAAACGTTGACTGAAGTTACACGCCCGGGCTATGCATGAAAATCGAGGTGAGATAGAAGGAGATTTTCACGACCTCGGAACACAAAAATAGATAGAATATACGGGGTGAACCTTTTGGGTTGTCACAATTCTCTTCCACTGAAACATATGTTCGTCCTCGAACGTGCTAAGAACTGCTCCGGAGTTACCTGAAATCACTGCTTAACACCTCGTGCACCTGCCCGTGCTACCACAACCTAGTTGAGTACTTTAGTTTGATCAAATCTGAAGATTTCTTCTCTTATCCATATAATAAGCTCAGAATCCAGTTCCAACACTTGAATTCCTCTTGCCATGCCTAGTTCTAATATATAAACATTGTATCAACTACCACAGGAGGTACCAGAACATGACTGTATATCTTTGCTGAATTAGCACCATGCACTACAAAATTCATCATCTAACCACAATGACGTTCCCTGAACCTTAATAGCCAAAATTTCACAAATTTGATGCTCCCGATGCACCTCATAACAAATATACATACATCCTGCTATAATGCTGACGATACCACCACAACGGAAGAGATGTGTAGAAATTCATACCCAACTGCAGAGTTAACAAATCATTGAGTATCTCATTTTGACTAGAATCATCACTGCATTATGAACCGAATAATGGTATTTGTCCTTTAATGTATTTCACATAATCTTATCGCCCTTGATCCCTGATCCAATAATCTCGTCTCGCCCAGTATGAACTGTTCAGACCACAAATCATCCCAGACATGACCAACAGTCTTACAGGATACGACATCGCGCCAATAGGCAACAACTCGAACATGATAAATAAGAAATGATTTAGGAAGGGACTACTCAACTCACACCACTAATGTGAACTTTCTCAGAAAATATGAAGTAAAACACAAGGAAATAAATATAGGAACCTGACTCATCATCACACTGTTGCGGCGTGCCACCCGATCCAGATAACATAACGGTGGCGGCGTGCCACCTGATCCAAATATCATGCCCGTGGCGGCGTGCCACCCCATCCAAATAACATAACCGTGGCGGCGTTCCACCCTATCCAAATGACATAAAATTCACATAAGGAAATATACACGGAGCTGAATTGCTCACTATTACAAATTTCTGAATATCGATCATAAGCACGCTAAGTGCATAATACCATTCAGGGGAGACTGATAAAGCCATATGCTTAAAAAAACTCAAGCACAACTGAGGTGCGATATATATATATATATATATATACATATATATATATATATATATATATATAATATGGATCTCAAGAGACATCCTGCTCACGTAACATCATCACTACGCAGGACCTCAACACATAAGAAATTATCAAGCCGTTTCATAACTCACACGGCACAATAATAATATCACACGAATTTGACGAAGACGGAACAATCACCTAATATTACACTACCCCTCCCTGAGGAGCGCTATACTGAAATGAACACATCTGCCTCACATGAAGCCCATAACCATATTTAAATCCATTCATACACTTCAAGACAATTCTGCATGCAATGAACTCGGTTGATAGACTTACCTGAGGTCCATGATAACCCACTTCCTCTCATAATACACGAAAGCAACCATCATAGCCGAGACAACATCCCGCAATCCACAACCAACTAGGCCGAACGCCTTCCTGGCATAAATATTCTTACATGCAATATTGCATTTCCTTATACTTGGTCTAAATCTTTAATCAATCAGGTGACTACCTGTCACACTCATACCATCTTCCTATGGTCATGGTACCACGACCTTCCATGAGGTAACAAGTCGGCCCATCCATAACACCGACCACATTAAGGCCGCAAAAAACATCAAGAACCCATTACCAGGGTACAAAGCCTCTCTCACTGAATATCGATCTCAAGTGAGACTGGAGATAACACCAGCTTACTTGGAACTTTCAAATCACTTTTTTTTTCTTGCTCATCCGAGCTCATGACATACTTGTCAACACAGAACCGCAACCTCAATCCTTACTTCCAGTTACATACCGCGTACTGCACCTAACATGACAATATGAGATAACGGAAGAATATCATCATGTAGAAACCTTTTACTTAACTCAATTCAAGAGAACAGTAACAACACTCAAGTGAATTCTCACAATCACTCAACATGTAAGTCTTTAAGTAGTGGTATGAACCACCATAACCCTCCCGGGATCAGCCTACACCTGACAAGCCATAACACTCGAACCAAATCAAATCTGTTACTGCGTCCGTCAAACCTCGCACACAATGTGCAGACCACACACACAACTCAATCACACTGACGAAACTGATCATTGCCGAAAATGTGCCACTTCAACCATGGCTAATCAATCTATCTTCTTTTAATCATCCTTAACTGCTTTAGAATAATAGTAACTTCCTTCAACTCATAGAAAAACCCCAACCCCCACTTAGCCCGAGATACCTTGATTCACGAGACCATGCTGCCTAAATCCCGCAACACGTCTCATACCCTCCTGATCATCTATCTACAACACGAAGTTTATTTCTCTCACTCCTCCAATATTATCCTGCATGCTGAAAATAACATAGAACACTCCAACCATTTTCCCTTTCTCAAGAATTATAATGCAAAATCTCAATTCTTATTCATACTGCTGCCCTTATCCCTTAAACGCCGCATTCTTAACTTTATAATTCATTAGTGCCGCTATGGAGAGTCACCCATTATTACAACATGCCTATGCATTAAGCAAAATTCTGAATCTTCCAAAGCCTAACCCCTGTCCGATAGGACCAACTTTTGCACACATTCAACAAATCCCATGCACAATTACCATTCTACTCCTTCCCCTTAGCTGTACTAACTTGCCAATATGCCGACAATCCGCAACCCCATGAGAACACAATCCTACGGCCCAACTACAGGTGGTGGGACTCCCCCACTTAACTCGAACAACTCGTGGCACCACTCAAGACCTTGCTTAGATCCTTTCTCCTTTGTTAACATGAATCTTGCTCAACCGATCCGTCCAATTCTTGCAAATTCTCATGGTAGCACTCCCTAATTACTCAATTTCTCTAGCATCTTTCACACATCCTGCCTCCTACCGAACAACCACTAGAATCCCTCACAGAGACTTGCCGACCACACGAGCGCTAACCTACTCTCAAGAGGTAACCCACCTATGTAACTCACCAACTGACACCTTCCAACTATGTTGTACTGCACTATCTCTACGACATCAATACTCCATCCTAAGCCTGTTCTCATTCACCAACCTTACCAGTCCGCCCGCTCCCCATGGACATCTACTAACTGTGCTGCAATACCTTCTAATTCACCACTATGTTGTCGCTCCCCCACTTTGTGACTGCTCGACTTCCGTTTCTTAAACCTAGCCTCCTAGAAATAGAACAACCGCCTAGCCTCAATTCAATATCATTCTCTGCTAACCGTATTCTTCAATACTTTTTCACCATTCTCTGGCCCCATGCACCCGAAGAAACCATGGCATTGACAAACTTAACACATTTCATTTGATCAAGGACGGCGATAACACGTCACAGGTTAATACTCCACCTTACTTGAAAACCCCAAGTCTTACTACTTTATCAACCCTAACCGGACCATTCATAATCAAAATGTCTTTCCTCTGACGGAACTAAAATACCAAAATCTCGAAATCACACTCTGAGAATACCTCCCTTCAAACCATTCACCAGGATTCAACATATGGGCAAGCGTCCTACCCTCACACCCACATCGCGCGATAACCAATCGTAAACATCATCACAACCTGAGCATAACCTCGAGGCTCTAAAAAACACAGCTACTGAGGTGAACCAACATATTATCCGGCTGCAGGGCCACAACAATAGCCCCAACCAATTACGCATGGAAAACATCTCGCATCATATCCGTAGCACCATTTCGATTCCTCACATTCCTGATTCATAACAAGCGCTTCGCAATGCGTAAGATTGAGTAGGAATAAACATAGGCATAAGCCTTAAAGGAATCAAACCGCACGATGAGAAATCAAGAAGGGGAGTACTCCTAACTAGACTTGCTCATGACTCGTGAGACCTAAGGGAACCTTGTGCTCTGATACCATGTTGTCACGACCCCAAATCCATAAGGTCGTGATGGCGCCGAACATCATTGTCAGGCAAGCCAATGATCAAATAGTTAAGTGAAATATTCATGTTTTAGGATTTATAAAAATAATTACCTTTCACTTTATTACACAATAGCTGAATAAAATCCGTTCAGTAAATACAATGGTTTACATATTCTATTTTAGCAAATATACCCCAAACACATCCCAGAATCCGGTGTACCAAGTACATGAGCAATATCTAAGAATTTATACAATATTTACAAAGTTTGTCCAGGATACAAATTGGAAAATGGAATTCAAAACAAAATGGATAGAATATGAGGGAGACTCTGTCAGCTGCGGATCGCCTCCGGATGATGCAGCTCGCCTAAGTCTCCAAACCAGCCTCATCGCTATGAAAGTACATGTGCAATAAAAATGCAAAGCAAGTGTAGCATGAGTACGAAAATAACATGTACTCAGTAAGTCGCCCGCCTAACCTCAGAGAGGTAGTGACGAGAGGACGAATCAGACACTTGTTAGAGGTCGATTTAATATATTCAAGTGAGATACTAAGCATGAATGTCATAGAAATTTCCTAAAATCAGGAATTAATAACATCAACTCCTTCCACATTTAACACTTTAAATCTTCGTCATTTCAGTTGACAATTTAAATCATAATCCGGGATGAGAAACATCAGACTTATTTCACATTTTACACATAAATTATGCTTCCTCATAACTGGCCATTAAAACGATCTTAGGCCGATAAACATGTATACATCACAGCAAATACGCAGTAAATTTCATGCGCAAGCAATGCCGAAGGTCGACAGCCCGAACAAACATAAACATAAACTGTGCATTGCCGAGGGTCGAACGGCCCGAAACATAGATGCATCTATTTTCCCGCTCGCGAATCAATCATGCGACACAGTCAACATAATAATAATAAAGCTAACCTTCTCGCAAATCATACCTGCGACTCAGGTGCTCATAGGAATATACATAAATACAGGGTTATCCTGCTACCGAATCATACATGCGACTCAGGCACCCGAAGTTACACATATTCACACCAATAAACCACATTTTTATCAGGAAAATTATTTGTTCAATGAAGTGATAACATTTTCCTTTTAATAAACATGAGTATAATATTTAAAAATTTTCTGGAGATTTACTTTCCAATTTCGACAGGGTTACAAACTCGATAGGTTTATCCGAAACGCAATCATCCAAGGAAGAATCAATTCTCTTTATAGGTGGTTAAGAAAAGTAAAATATATCCTTCTCATAGATTTAGATACTAATTGAAAGCATCACATGGTATTTTATTGACAAGGTCTCAAGTACAACAAGTAAAGCATGCTAGTGGGTCCTAGACTACCCGAACATGGCATAATAGTAGCTACGCACGGACTCCCGTCACCTCGTGCGTACGTAGCTCCCGCAACTAATAGAATGTATTCATTTAGTGCACCTATGGGGACAATTCCTCCTCGCAAAGTTAGAAAGGAGACTTACCTCGCTCCGAAATTCCATAACCGGCTTCCAAGCCCTTCCGACGACTCTAACGGATGCACAACGCCCCAAAACTATCCAAATAACGACAAACTAATGAAAATATACTCTAATATTTGCCACAATTCAAATTATATAATTTCCCAACTCCGCTCAGTGAATTGACCAAAATTCCCTTAGGCCCACGTGCCCGAAATCCGAAATTTGTCGAAGATAAATTCTACCCACGGCTTTACTAGTTCAAATATACAATTTACTCTAAATTCCATGCTAAAATTCGTGGTAGAAATCCAAAATACAATTTCTAGGTTTTCTTCAAAAATTTCCCAATTTTTCCAGAATTTTAATGTTTTTCCATGTTAAAATCTAGATATAATGCAACTAAATAACTTGCAATAGGTGGGATTGTCTTACCTCCAAGTTTTCAGGTGAATATCCCTCTCAAGAAGCTCCAAAAATAACCCAAGAATGAAGAAATGAACAAAAATGCTCAAACCCCGCCTTAAACACTCACTGCCCAGCGATCTCCGCGCCCGCGGCAAAATCTTCGCGCCTGCAGTCTTCGCACCCGCGGCCAATTATTCGCGCCTACGATGCCTGGCCAGCTCACGCCTTTTTGCTTCTGCGACTTGTGCCCCGTATCCGCGAGCTCCAATCTGCGGCCATCCAGGCGCATGTGCGATTACACCAGAAGCTGGGAGCTTTAGTTTATGCTCTCCAAGCTCAAACTTGGTCCGAGGCTCATCCTGTTAACACCCTGGGCCCCCAGGGCCCAACCTGAACATGTCAACAAGTTCGAAAATATAATGCGGATCTGCTCACGTAAAATCACATCAAATAACATCGAAACAATGGAACGCAAACTCAATTAAATCTTTATGAACTTTAGAATTTCAAACTTCTTCATTCGACGCCGAAACCTATCAAATCACATTCGATTGACCTCAAATTTTGCACACAAGTCATATTCGACATTCCGAACCTGCTCCAACTTGCGAAATCGCATCCTGATCCCGATATCAAAATTTCCCCTTCCGGTCGGATATCTCAAAAACCTTCAAATTTCTATCTTTAGCCAAATGACTTCAAAATGACCTACGGACATCCGAATTCACTTCTGATCGCACTCCCAACTCCATATCACCATACGGAGCTATTGCTAGACTTAGAATCTCAAACGGACATTGATATCACTGAAATGCCTTTCAACCCAAATTGATGAAATTCCTTCAAAAATGCTAACTTTCACAATATACGCCGAAACACCCCCGGGTAATCTAAAACCCGATCCGGACATATGCCCAAGTCCGAAATCATCATACGAACCTGCTGGAACCTTCAGATCTTGATTCCGAGGTCTTTTACTCCAAATTCAAATTTTAGTCAATTCTTCCAGCTTAAGGCTTTCAAAATGATAATTTTCCTTTCAATTGACTCCAAACTTCCTGAAATCCAACTCCAACCACGCCTACTAGTCATAATACCTGAAATGAATCTTCTCATGACCTCAAACTGTTGAACGACGCGCTAGAGCTCAAAACGACAGGTCGGGTCGTTACATGTAGCTTCTATTGAGGCTGTTTTAATTATGTATTCTGGATTGATTATATCTGGTTTACACATAACTTTATTATTTTCCTAGTGTTTTAGAGGTTTTTCTCCTATTATATCTATTTCATCTAGTATTTTTATTATATTATCTAAATATTTTTGATTTTTTATTATTCCTGTTTTAAAATTATATAATTCTGTTTTGATGTCTATTAAGGTATAATCTTTCTCTAGTATATCTTTGTCCTCATTTTTTTCTAATATTAAAGTTTATATGTATATATATATCAAATGTTGGTTGCATTATTTTTGTCAAGCCTTATCCTAAAAAATTGAGTAGGAAGAGTCTAAATATTTATTGAGTACTGTAAAGGTGTATTCAGCTCTCGGAGGCCCCCTTCAAAGACCCCGTCTACTATAAATATTTCAAATTGAGGTATAACACGTGATGAGTGGACAGAGCTAGGAACGGAAAGACACTACTTCTATTCTATGGTAGCTTTAATGTTCTCTATAGTATTTTCCTTTATCAGGATTGTCCCAAGTGCTGGTTCTGCTCTACAGTATATAAGATCCATAGATAGTTAAATATAGTGGACTGTAGTAATGGAATTGTACACTACATACAAGATATAACATTGTTTTCTTTTGATTTTATTATTTTTATGAAATGTTTTGCATATAGCGTTGGAATTGAAAATATGTACATTTTTCAAATGGATTCAGCAGTTAACTAGTTTTTTGCATATGATCGGGGTGTATGAGTTTAATTTGCTCAGTGCTTACACTTAAAAATGGATAACAATTAAATTTCTAGGTGGCTTTAAGGATATGTGATTTCATTTGGCACAAGCTGAGAAATGTATAAATTGACATTAGAAATTGACTAAAATAAAATAAAGCAAACCAACTATGATGTGTGATTTGTCCCTCGAGTTAGGTCACCCTCAAACCAAACAAGTATGCTACTTGAAAATATGAACTGAGCAACAGAGTATTGAAAGCTTAATAGAAAAATGTAGTATATTGCTTTGAATAGTGTTAATCTGCTGTGTTTACAAATGATTAGACCCCGCCTTTATATAGTATAAGACTTTTGTTTATAGTACAATTCTAAATACAGTAGGAAATCTCAGGAATGGCTAATTAACCGGTCTTGACATGATACGTGCCGAGATTTCCGCCGCGATCCTCACCCGATCCCAAATATCTTGGCTTTTCGTTATTCGACTCAATAGGCTTCCCTCGATCTTTCTCGATCTCTATCCCGCTCAGTCTCGATCTCGGCTGATATCGATCTCGATCGATCCCTGGGTCACGAGCTTGGCAAACTAACTTCGTTTCACGGTCCGATACGACATGGGGTCGAACCTTGGCCTGCCGCCTCGATTTGGATTAATCATAGAAAAGGGCGAGCTCGATTTCGACCGTATACGGATAGTCCCCACATTTTTTGGAGAGCAATGAAAAGAAACACTTTGAGCCCTCGATATTTACCTTGGTACATCATGACATGAGCATCATGACATAGGCAGCAGAGGTGATCGAACGTCTCATCGGTAGAATTTCCCAGGCATTTAATGCGCGTCAGTCGATAGTCGTCAACTATCGGCTTTGAACCGTCACTGTGAAATCATAAATACCCTCCTTGTTCACTCTTCCAAATATTATTTTCAAAACTTCTTCACACGAATCTCCAAAATTCTTTGCCTTATTCAAAGCTTTGTATTTTCAGTTCTTTGAGTTTCTTTGCTTGTTTTATCCCAAAACACCAAGTGTTTCCTTTACAATTCTATTCTTATTTGCCCGTAAGAACTACATGGCTAAAACATCAAAAACCTTTCCACAGAAAGAAACTGCGTCCTCATCCCGGTCGGCCAGCGAGGAACTAGAAGTGGAGCCACGCCTCGAAGTGTTTTCCCCAACGGATGTGTCATCGGTTCTGGCTTCAAGGTTGAGAAAACATCCTCGGTTCCGGGTCGATGCGAGCTGGTATCGAGATATATATGTTTGATACCCAAAAACCTCCTCTCACAGGTTATAAAATATTGCAACTGGGCTAACAAACATGTGGTGGTGCCGGCTCTAGAAGAATCAATCACTGCCCACGTGGAAGGGTTCTTATGTGTTTACACTTACCCCTTCACATTGGGTCCCCTCGATCCAATCATTATAGACTTCTGCAAAAAATACGAGGTGACCCTGGGTCAAATTTACCCCTCTTTCTAGAGGATCGTGATAGTACTTCGTTATTTCGTAAGCAAAGTCGATGGGCTTCCCTTCACCCTCGACCACCTCATACGCCTGTATGTCCCTCGACTCTATCGAGGTGGGCTAATAAAGCTTCAACGTCAGGCCAACAGGGCACCTTTCTCGAGCATAGACGAAGACAAAGACCAGGGATGGATGGGCCAATTTGTTTGAGTGAAGACCATATACTTAATCCCGACTGAGAGTATTCCATTTCCTAAGAAATGGAATATGAGACGTAAGTATAATTCCGTCATTAATTTCTGTTCATTGTCTCCACTCATTCATACTTTCTTATCGACGTTATACTTGATGCAGCTGTTGCCTTGTTGCCGTGTGCAGTTCTTCAGCTTAATAACTGGGTTAGGATCCAGGTATCGCAGTCGACACATGCCGAGTGCGCATGGCACGATTTATCGAAGGGTCGGTGGGAGGCTAGTAGTCATGGTAAACCTTTTTCCCGACTTAATAATTTGACCACTGTTCGAACATTTTCCTGAGCTTACTTAATTTCTCCTTCTGTATGTATTGGGAAGGATGCGATGATGAGACCGTCGTCTGGTGATAAAGAGATCCTTCCCCCACCATCTGTTCCAAAGCCGGTGAAGGAGAACAAGTGGAAAAGGGCTTCGGACTCTGAGGGGCAGAAGCCCAAACAGAAAAACATCTCGCTAACCTAAAGAGATCATCGTCCCTCTGACTTTGGAGTCGGTCCTATAGCTAAGGGATGAAGGAAAAGAATATGATTCCGGGCTGGTGACCTGTGTATGAGCTGACACCGAGATTCAAAGAACTATGAAGCCGGTGGGAGTTGAAACTGCTCCGCCTCGGCTCGATGAGATTGAGGGGGAAACCTCGGCTGCAGTCCCCGATCCAGAAAGAGTTGAAGACGCTTCACCTCGAGGGGAGAAGGCTACCGAGGAGGCGGTTGACGCTGGTGTAAAGACCACGCTCGAGGCTCCCCGAGATGAAGGCGGTGCCCCAAAAGAATGACTTGGGGTGATAGATATCAGGATTCCCCCTCGTTTCCTTCATTCACTAAGTCGATGATACATGAAGCTCAGGCGGTGGTGACTTGACACGGGGAAGGGGTCCATGGAGTAGAAGCCCCTTTCCTTGGTTATTTTGTTTGAGTCGAATATGTCACCGGTCTGAGTGACTTGGAGATACCGAGGAAGAGATCGAGTGGGGCTTCTTCGAGCTTTAAACTATCCAATCAGTTTCTAGCCCCTAGTGCCAATCCCGAGTGTAAGCAATTTATTATCTCGGTCCCGTAGGATCCTCGGGTTATTGCTGCCCCTATAGGGGTAGCTACCTATCTCCAATGCTTGGTCATAGAAGAAGACCAAGGCAAGATGGACGAGGTGGAAACACCCTATTTTTTCAATGAATCATAACATGCTCTTAACCAGGTAATTCCAGATTTCTTTGTCGATGCCAATTTTCATACTTATACTTTTCTCCCTTTTATAATTATTTTTTCTATGTTTGTAGGCTTCGGTGTTTCATCATGAGGCTTTCTTTCGATCCTGAGGGGAGCTGAGCTGGTGCGAGGCGGGGATCCGAGGGCTCACTGTGGAAAAGGATGCCTTCAAGATTCTAAGCGATCAGAGAGAAGGGGAAGCTAATGTTCTCTGCACTAAGCTAGAAGTGGCTCAGAAAGAACACACTGAACTGGCCAAGCAGTTTCAGTGACGGTGATTAAGGCGTGGCCACTAATGGATCGAACCCACAGGTCCAACAAGAGCTTGATGTGATCGGGAAACTATGTGAGGAAGTAGAAATAGTGAAGACTGAGGCCGAGGAATGTAAGAAAAATATGGATCGCCTTGCCTCATAATAGGAGACTGCCCGAGCCCAACTGGCTTCGGCTAAAATCCAACTCTGAAGTACGAAAGAGAAAACCTTGGTGCAATCCAAGAAAATCTAGGAGATCCAGTCTCAATTGGGTTCAGCGATTTTTGATCGGGAGAAGCTGGTCATAGAACTCGAAGCAGCCAAATCAGAGGTCGAAGCGGACAATGCCAATGCTGATGCAATGGTTGCTATTTATCGGACCGATGCCGAAGTTTTTCGGTTTCGAGCAAAGGAAGTCGCCGAGGCTGCTCAGGTTCGAGGAAATTGGGTCACTGAGCACGCCAAATGCCAGTCTTGAAGGGAGACTATTGAGGAGATCCATGCTCGTGGCTTTGAAATTACATTCGAGATCGAGAGCACTGAGGAGCTTGAATCTAAAACCAGGGGATTATCTTATCCTGACGACGACGATTCCGAGTGCCTGAGAGGATATGAAAGTGGAGAAGGTCCCGAGGGTAAAGATGGTGCTCCTTGAGATGACTAGGCCCTTTAGGATTTTATATATTTTGCATTTCTGTCGAGCCCGTTTCAGGTTTTTTTTAGAGAATCTCCATGAAGTCGTGTTGCCCTTGTAAATGACTTTTGATATATATATAAAAAAAATTCCATCCTTCCATGGATTCTAAGTTTATTCGTTTTTCATTGATTTATACAAAGTTCAGAGCGCCTTAGCATCAAGTTATCAAGTTGTATTCTAAGGTCTGAGGTTGAGACGATTTGCTTGAAACCGAACCAATGTAGCCTTTAGGCTTTATGATCAAGCGAGGTCATGCTCGAACTCAAAATAAGGTACCCCTAGGTTTTCTAGTTGAGAGAGAATGATCTCTCGAACTTGAAGTAAAAGCAGCCCTTAGGCCTTTGTATTTTATATTTGGACGATCTGGCCTTTGTAAAAAGATTCTTTATATATGTAAGGCTTTCTACCCTTTTTGGCTCAAAAACGTTTTTATCATTAATATTTACAATACTTGGAATGACTTAGCGTGAAATAATAAGGAATCGTTCGAGACTTCAAAAAACTTATGCATTCATTAGAGTATTTGAGTCTCGATATTATCAAAGCCTTTTATGACTTTTCCGGGCAGCCTTTAAAACCGGTTATGAAAGAATTCCAAGACCTATTTTGTTACGGAATTCGGACGTCTCTGAACCGTCTTAACTCAGCCGTAGCCTTTTAGTATGGGATCTGCCCATTGGGCCTATTTTCCTATTTTTCCCCAAGTAATAGTCTCCGAGTGTGGGGGTGATTTTCCCAACTCCGGTTATCATCGCCCCTTAAGCTCATTTCCATAATAGATCAAAATTATGGAACTGTAAAGTAAATATTTTTTTCTAAGACATGCCAAAGCAATAGTCCCCAGTGGGGTGGTCTTGGCCTTTAAAATTCGAGGGTTGCCTAAAAGGTCTTACCGTCGATTCTCAATAATTCGATCTTGTTCGAATTTACTTTTCGGACGACAGTCCCCGAGTGTAGGGGTGATTATCTGAACTCTGGTTATGATTGACCCTTAAGCTCGTTTCTATAATAGATCGAAGGTATGGCACTGTAAAGTAGAATTTTTTTCTATTACATGAGATAATGGCAAGGAAAAATACTTCTCTTTATTCTTGTAAAAAATGATTATACATGCGTACATGTTTTGTGCTAGGGCTCGAGCAAACTACTTGGGTACGTTTCGTTTGACCATTTGGCCCTTACAAATTCCACCTATCAAGACCCCAGTATTATGAAGTAATTTCCTCGCAACAAAGTTGACAATCAAGGGAAATGCCCCCCATGTATTCGAGTTTGATTCCAAAGAAGCCTCGGACACTGTTGAATTATTCTTCTATGCCGATTTGTAATCGAGCTTGATTCTAAGTTAGCATGATCCATGGTTGCCTCATTAAAAATCTCATCGGAAAACCCATTTGGGACAAAACTGGTCTAAGGAAAAAAGAGTGCAACGCTTGCTTTCAGATCTAAAGACTTAGTGTCGAAAAATGCATCATTGTTTCTGGTTGACCACCTACAAGTATTAGTTTAAAAAACAAAAAGGAAATAGGAAATGGTCGTACTTAGTAGTAATATCATTTTAGGAGCAATATGTTCCAATTACTCGATAGTTTCTCCCCATTCATCGTTCCGAGGTTGTAGGATCCCTTTCCGGTGACTTCGAGAATCCGATATGGTCCTTCCCAGTTCGGGCCCAGCTTTTCCCCACAACTCTTACCGTTTTAAAAACATAGGATAATGGATAAGTACTTAATTTTTGGACAATAGCGGATATTTTAAATGACAAGGTTTAAAAGCTGCACTTTGAGTCATTAATTGACTATTTCCTTTATTTTCTAAATCTAAAACTCATTGGTCATGACTTATTGGAAATAATTTTTGAATTGGAAATTGTTTAAAAAATTACATGAACTTTGACTACTTTAATAACTTCTTTAAAAACATTTTGCCACAGCTAGTTTAGTTAATAAACATATAATGAATCTTGGCAGTTCCCTTAATACTTTGAAGTCAAGAAATGCTTCCTTAAGTAGAAACTTTTAGATATATAAAAATGTTCAAAATATTTTATGTCTCAATATTACATTTAGTCTTAATTAACTTTACTCTGGTCGGTTAACCATTTAGGTGGATCTTAAAGGGTGCCTCAAAACCTTCCCTTTAGATTAATTGAACCCTTACCTAGAATCTTTAGGTTAAGTAGACCACCAACAGAGTTATAATTTAAATTACTTTAATCAACATTAGGTGTCCTAATTCACAAAAATAAATTAGGTGGCAACTCTTTACTTTAATGAAACCCGAAATTGCCTATATGTTGTACTCTAGTCTTACCCGTGTTAAAATAGGGTATAACGTCGCTAAAAGTCAAAGAAATCTTTTACCTTGTAAGTTAGGGCTTCGATATCCTCTAGGTTGACGACTTATCCATGAGCGATCGATTTTCCTCTGAAGGAAATAAATTTGTACTGTTACGCGCATCCTAGTAGTTCACTTTTAATTCCAGCAAGCTGTCTAAGTCTATCTTCACTTTCATCAGGGTGATGGATTCAAGCCCTTCCATTGGACGCTTCCCTAGGGCTTTTCCAGTTAGGATGCAACCATCATCGGAGAGGTCTACCCTAGAAGATGAGAAGTCCTCAGAGTGATCACACCCAATAGTGACGGGTTCTGATGGTTGAGATGAGAATTTCCTTTTGGAACTGGTGCTTTTGCGAGTGTAGGCAGGAGGGTTCTTTGAAGCTTTAGTCATTGAAGTGTGGGTGAGGATTACAATGTGAGGGTTAAAGGAGAAGAGGTCTTATTGGGAGAGAGGGAAACATAGAGAGTTGTGATTGAATAGATTTGACTAATGCATGCGGGGAAAGGGAAAGGGAAAGGCATATGTGATTGATTTAGTTTCCATCTCATGATATGGAAAATGTGGGAAGAAGGACCAAAACGGAGGCGCCTCATTAATGCTTCTGGCGGGTGGAAGGTAATGATGAGATACATAAGTAATAAAAGCTTTTCTACCAAAATTACTAGCATAAAAAACTTTTAAAAATACGAAAAGTTAGCAAGTCTATTTAGGGAAAGCAATAATTCCAAGTAAGTCTCTAAGGTTTTGAAATCTATCTTCCAAGAGAGGCTTGGTGAAAATATTGTTATTGATCATCAGTAGTAGTGAAAGATATTTCAATGCTACCCTTAAGAACATAATATCAATAAAATGATGCTTGATATCTATTTTCTTTTCCCTAGGATGATGCACAGAACGTTTTGACAAGCAAGTATCAGTAGAATCATCACAAACAAAATTGAAAAGATTTAAAGGAAAATTCATAATCACTTATTTGGCGAGTCATCCAGAGTAGTTGAGCACATCATTGTCCAATGGTAATGTATTCGGCCTCATTTCTGGATAGTGCAACTAATTCTTGTTTCTTGTTGTTCTGGGAGATGGGTGATTTTCCTACTAGTTGTCTTGTTCCACTTGTGCTTTTTCTATCATCTTTATCTTCTACAAGATCCACATCTGAAATCCTTCAATCTTAAAATTTATAAGTTGTGGGTACCATAAACCATGTGATGTAGTTCCAATAAAGTATCTAAAATTTTATTTAACCGCAGTTAAATCTTTAGGAGCTTACTGGAACCTAGCACATTTACACACACTGAACATTATGTCAGGTTGACTAATAGTTAAGTAAACACGAGATTCAATCATCCCACCATATGTTGATTCATATATAGTTTTCCTTCCTCATCTTTGTAAAGGGAGGTGGATGGACTCATAGGATTTCCAAGAGCCTTTGCATTTCTCATTCCAAAATTTTGTAGCAATTCTTTCGTGTAATTCATCTGACATATGAAGATACATTCATCTGATTGTTGAATTTGAAGTCCAAGAACGAATGTTAGTTCTACCATCATGCTCATTTAAAACTCGCTTTGCATGAGATGCTGTCACGATCCAAATTTCCCTCCATTGGGTATCGTGATGGCCCCTAGTCTTAGGAACTAGGAAAGCCTAAAATTTCCACTGAACAACAACAATAATAAAGGAATTATAACAGTCTCGATATAGGAATCTTCACAGAGTTTACAATTTCCCAAATCCGGGTAAATACAAGCCATAAGCTCTACGACATCTTTCAACCGAATCTAAATACAACTGTCTAGAAAAAATAAGTACAGTTGACATAAACAGGAAGGTGACTCTGAAGCCTGCGAATGCAACAATAGGTTTTCCTTGAGTCTCCTCATCAATGATCCACGCAGCTAATAACAACAATTACTTGGATCTGCACACAAAATGCGCAGAAGTGTAGTATGAGCACACCACAAGGGTGCCCATTAAGTATCAAGACTAACCTCTGTGAAGTTGTGACGAGGACTAGTCAAGACACCACTGGTCTAATAAGTAAGAAGACATAAATGTACAAATTACCGAAACATAATATCTATCTAAAGATTTTTTATATAATTAATTGTACGATCGAATAATACGGAAGAAAATTAAATAATTACGATGAACGGAAAACATAATAGAAATACGCAAAGAAAATGGTCAGAATGCAAGCCAAATGTCGGGAGTCATAGCCCAATATAACATTACCAACTCAACACTGCATCAATTTATTCACGTCAGGCCTTTAAATCGTGAGTTTATTTCGAAATCTTTAAGGATATAATCCTTTCGAAATGGAGAAATTTCTTCTTTTGAAACATAATTTCTCTTAATGTATATTTATATATTTTTTATAAATAGATATATTTAAAACAAAGTCCCTTCAAAATACATGGTGTTCAAATATACTTTCAAAAATACAGCTTTTTCAAATATCAAATTTCTGCAAGACTAAAACTTTCCAAATATACTTTCGAAATAGAAGTCCTTCTGACATAACTTTTCCTGGAGATAATTGCTTTTCAGCTATACTTTTCAATATAAATATATATCTTTTGATCTAAATCTCCTCAATGATAAAACTAGCGGAAATTAGTCTGCAACTCATAATTTGTCATGAAATGCAGTACAGGGGGAAAGCTCCGGGAATCTCGTCTGTAGTCCCAATTTAAATATGTGATGCAGTACAGGGGGAAAGCTCCCGGATCTCCATCCGTAGTCCCAATTTAAATATGCAAGGCATTACCGAGGGAAAGCTCCCGGATCTCCGTCCGCAGTCCCAATTTAAATATTCAATGCAGTACAGGGGGAAAACTCCCGGATCTCTGTCCATTCCCAATTTAAATAAGCAATGCAATACAGGGGGAAAGCTCCCGGATCTCCGTTCGTAGTCCTAATTTAAATATGCAATGCAATACAGGGGGAAAGCTCCCGGATCTCGGTCTGTAGTCCTATTTTAAATATGTAATGCAGCAACTGAGGAAAACAACCATAATGCGACAGAAACAACATACATTTCCACAACAGGCGCCAAAGCAAACAAAACCAAATGCAAAGTGCGATGAGCAAATCAATACAAAGACATAAATCACAAAAATGGTAAAAACTCATTCATAAGAATTAGCCACTGAAAGGAATTCCAAGCACAAAGAGAAGCAGTGTAATGAGGGGAAAGCAAGGTAAATATAGCAACGATTCTATATATTCAAGTTTGCAACCAAGAAACCAAATTATCCCCGCAAGGGAATCAGCTATAACTAATCTCACTTAGAGAATTAGCTTCACCGAATAAACTCAGCTTGAACAAATGCTCATGAAATAGGCAGGATCGATGAAATACCATCAACATGGGCGGTCATCAATTAAACCTAAGTAGTACTTAAGGGAAAATCACTTAAATCACAATGTACGACTCACGGGCATCCTTGACCAACGTATATATATTCCAATTACTTGTTAGACAATTATAAGGCGAGATTATACTAGTTTTAGTCACATATGCAGCGTAAGAAGAAAGATATGGTATAACGGTAGGAAAAGCAAAGTCTTCATTTAAGTGAATTAAGATCATATAAGAAACAAGGAATGCTAGGCAAGTACTTCTAATTTGAGCAGTAAGAGATGAAACAAGAAATCAGGAATTCAGATATAACAATTTCAATTCTTACATGGGGAATATAAGGACCGAAAATCCTAAAAGGGCAATCTATTTGCAAATAAGTCCAAGTACACACTCGTCACCTCGCGTACGCGTGCTACAATAAACATAGAAGACTCAATCCTAAGGGGAAGTTCCCTCACACAAGGTTAGGCAAGATACTTACCTTGAAAACGACAACCCGGTACTCAAAAATAGACTTCTTGGGTGGGAAGGCCTTCGGACGGCTCAAAATCAACTAAAACAACTTCAGAATACATATAAAACGTATAAGGAACTATTCCGAATAATAAAGTCTCAATCTTTACAATATTATAAAAATCGACCCAATAGTCGACCCCCCGGCCCGCACCTCGGAATCCGAAAATTTTTAGGAATTCCAATTACCCATTCCGATACGATTTCACCCATACTAAATTTATCCAATTTCGATAACATTTGGTCTTTCAAATCATGATTTTACTTTAGAAGTTTTCTTTCAAAACCCCCAATCCCCTCAACCCAAAACACAAATTAAATGATAAAAACAAGAACTAATTCATTAAATTTAATTAATTATAGTGGAAGAATACTTCCCTTTTGATTTGTGTGAAAAACCCTAAAGAAATCGCCCAAAACCGAGTTCTAGAAGTGAAAATATGTTCAAAATGGTGAAACCTCGATGTTGCAAACTTATATTCTGCCCAGGTGCTTTGTGAATCGCGATAGCGGGAATCGAGACGCAATCACGTAGAAGGAAATGGTTGCTGGTGTAAGATGTGCTCCGCGATCGCGGGGAATCTTATGCATTGGCGTATAAGGGGCAGGCTGGCTTCTGCGATCACGGATGGAGTTTGCGAACGCGCTGAAGAAATTTTAGGTGACTAATAAGGACACATCGCGATCGCGAAAGAATCACTGCGATCACGATCAAGGAAATGGACGGGGCAAATAGGACACTACGTGATCGCGGTTTGGGCTACGCGATCGCGAAAATGGCAATAGACACCAGAAATAGCAGTTCAAAAATGGAAGAAAATGTCTCGAAACCCATTCGAAATTCACCCGAGGCCCCCGGGACTCAAAACCAAATATACACACAACCTCAAAAACATCCTACAAACTTATTCGAGTAATGAAAACACCAAAATAACATCATAAACATCGGATTAAACCTCCAAATCCATAAAAATTCTCAAAACTTCTTAAACTTCAAATATTGCATTTAAGGTCCGAATCACGTCAAAGTAAGTCTGTTTCTTACCAAATTTCACAGATAACGCATATAAGTCATATCGAACCTGTACCGGGCTCCGAAAACATGATACCGGCCCGAATTCACAGGGTTCACCTCAAATTTCATTTTCAAATATCTTTATATTTTTAAGAAAATAATTTTCTTTAAAAAATAATTTCTTAGACTTGGGACCTCAGGATTAGATTCCGGGCATACACCCAAGTCCCATATTTTCCTACGGACCCTCTTGGACTGTCAAATCACGGGTACGTTTACCAAAGACGTTGATCGAAGTCAACTTTATTCAAATTTATAATACAAAATTATCATTTTTATCAGTTTTTCACATAAAGGCTTCCCGGCTACAAGCCCGGGATGCGCACACAAATCGAGGTGAGATAGAAGGGGGTTTTCACGATGTCGGAACATAGAATTAGCTAGAAATATACCGGATGACCTTTTGGGACATCACAATCTGCCCCTCCTAAGCAAACATTCGTCCTCGAACGTGCCAAGATTCACTTTGAACTCATCCAATCACTGATTGTATACTTCCATCACATAGTCGCGAGTTATCACACATCACCCTAACCCACATAAGCCCTATGAAACAATCACAACCGCAATATAGCCTTCACATCACTACCGATAAGCTTCATAACTCTACTTCTCACCCTCTACTCATTCACAAAAGACCCGATCCTAAATCCATATCCGGCATTACCCTCAACCAACTGCATCAACTCATGACTACACCCATTAGGCACGACCCACACAACATAGCACATCACACATAGGCGCAGTTAACACTTTTGATCACCATAGCTGCCCCAAATCAACTCAACATTGGCAATTAGACTCACATTTTAAAGAGCTCTATTCCAAACCCCATAATACTGATAATAATGCTATAAACACGAAGACTTCATTGTTAAACACCCGAATCACCAAGTCACAATTAGGTACACATCTCGCAAGCTAAACCTAATGGAGCATATAACGAGAATGGTTGAATATGAATATAGAAACATAAAAGGAGCTATCAAACAAGCCTATAGGCATAACTCTTTATCAATACTAACTTACCAAAAGAAATATAACAAGGAAGAAGCAAAGCATATTAACAAATCACAAGGATTCCATCCTGATAAAATTCCACCGCGGTACTCAGCCCGGTGCAAACATATCGAACCACAAATATCACAAGGACCTCGCCCTCAACTCTGAATCAAATACCGAAAATATATCATACGAATTGAAATTACTCCACTAATACATCTCAGCTGATAAAATCATAACGCTAGATGATCTAACATCTCGATGGAGTATCAAATACGTAGTGTTCAAATATACTTTCCCAAATACTGCTCTTTCAAATACCATTTTTCAGCAAGACAAATTCTTTTTTAAATGTACTTTCGAAATAGAAGTCCTTCAGACATAACTTTTCCTGGAGATAATTGCTTTTCAGCTATACTTTTATATATATATATATATATATATATATATATATATATATATCATTCGATCCAAATCTCCTCAATGATAAAACCACCATAACTCCGTACGCAACTCAAAATTTATCATGCAATGCAGTACAAGGGGAAAGCTCCCAAAATCTCGTCCGTAGTCCTAATTTAAATATGCAATGCAGTACAGTGGGAAAGCTCCCAGATCTCCGTTCATACTCCCAATTTAAATATGCAATGCAGTACGGGGGAAAGCTCCCTGATCTCCGTCCGTAGTCCCAATTTAAATATGCAATGCAGTACAATGGGAAAGCTCCTGGATCCCCGTTCGTAGTCCCAATTTATATATGCAATTCAGTAGAGGGGGAAAGCTCCCGAATCTCCGTTCGTAGTCCCAATTTAAATATGCAATGCAGTATAAGGGTAAAACTCCCGGATCTCGGTCCGTAGTCCTAATTTAAATATGCAATGCAGCCACTGAGGAAAGCAACCAGAATACGACAGAAACAACATACATTGATAGAACAGGCGCAAAAGCAAAAGTAGTACTTAAGTTAAACATGTTGCTGCGTTCAGTAAATAGGCAGCATCAAAGAAATACCATCAACATGGCGGTCATCAATTAAACATAAGTAGTACTTAAGGGAAAATCATTTAAATCACAATGTACGACTCACAAGCATGCTTGACCAATGTATAGATATTCCAATTACTTGTCAGACAATTATAGGGCGAGATTATACTAGTTTTAGTCACATAGGCAGCATATGAAGAAATATATAGTATAACGGAAGGAATATTAAAGTCTTCATTTAAGTCAATTAAGTTCATATAAGAAACAAGGAATTCTATGCAAGTACTTCTAATTTGAGTAGGAATAGATGAAACTAGAAATCAGGAATTCAGATATAACAATTTCAATTCTTACACGGGGTACATAAGCACCAAAAAGCCTAAAAGGACAATCTATTTGCAGATAAGTCCGAGTATGCACTCGTTACATCGTGTACTCGGGCTACAATCAACATAAAGGACTAAATCCTAAGGGGAAGTTCCCCCACACAAGGTTAGGCGAGATACTTATCTTAAATACTACATCCATGTACTCAAAAATAGACTTCTCGGGTGGGAAGGCTTTCGGACGGCTCAAAATCAACTAAAAAAACTTCAAAATACATATAAAACGTATAAGGAACTATTTCGAATAATAAACGGACACATCGCAATCACGAAAGAATCACTGTGATCGCTTGCATGCCAATTTCTTCTTCCAATGCCTCTGCATCATCATCATTTTCGTTCTGAGATCCTTCAGTCATGGTTTTGAAGGAAATTGTTTACTTTTTTTCTTCCTGACCACATTTTTTAATATGTGTTTTTTCAAAAGCTATAAGGTCTCCGCGCAGTTCATCATGTGATAGTTTTTCCAGGTCTTAAGATTCGAGTGCAACTACTTTGTCTGCCATGTAGTGGGAAAACTTCTTATAATTTTTTGAACTTGTTCACCACTAGAGTATGGTCTACCAAAATCTTTCATATCCCCGATAAGTTTGCTAAATTGAGAAAACATTTACTCAATAGATTTACCTTCTTTCAAAGACTTCATAATCATGGATCAACAAATTTATCCTCGTTTCCTTCACTTTGCTCGCCCTTCATAGGTAACTTCCAGTTTGTCCTATATTTCTTTGGCTTTATCGCAGCTTGAAATCTTCTCATATTCTTCTCCTCTGATGGAATTGTATAAAAAGTTTCGTGCCTTGGCATTGACTTGGATTACTCATTTTCTCATCATAGTAGTCATCTATGTCTACTAGATCAGTAGATGTTCTTCAGTTTTCTTGTCAAACTTTACTGCTGGAAGTGGAATCTCCTTTTTTTCTATTACGTGCCATAATTTGACATCATAGGAATGCGGACTTTCTAGTGGGAAAAGTGTTTTCCATTGAAATGTGGTGGCTTTACCTGAGATGCTCCTTCTTGAAATAGTGCCCCGACAATTACTTGGTTTGACATGATCTTTTTGCACTTGCTGTTAAGCAAAAGATTAAAGATGTGAGACCTGCTCTGATACCAATTGAAAGTACAAGAAGAGGTCCATTTTTATCCGTTCTTTTCTTTAGAGGTACTTGACTGATTTTCCCATTAGTTGACTGGATATTTGATGTGAGTTAAATGTAAAGTAAATGCAGAAAGTACATCAAAGAAAGCAAATGACGCCAGATGTTTTATACGGGTTCAGATTCATGAATAGGGTTACAGTGAAGAACCGGTATCCCTTGCCCCGTATTAATGATTTGTTTGACTAGCTTCAGGGAGCCAGAGTATTTTCCAAGATTTATTTGAGATCTGGGTATCTTCAGTTGAGGATTCGGGATTCTGATATTCCGAAGACTGCTTTCAGGACCAGGTATGGTCATTATGAGTTCTTGGTTATGTTGTTTGGGCTGACCAATGCCCCAGATACGTTCATGCAATTGATGAACAACTTGTTTCAGCCTTATCTTGATTCCTTCGTCATTGTGTTCAATGATGATATCCTGGTTTATTCTCGTATCCAGGAACAACATGCTCAGCATTTGACAGTTGTGTTACAGAGATCGAGGGAGGAGAAGCTTTATGCCAAATTCTCCAAGTGTGAGTTTTGTCTGTGATCGGTAGCTTTCTTGGGCCACGTGGTGTCCAGTGAGGGGATTCATGTTGATCCAGAGAAGATAGAGGCGGTTCAGAGTTGGCCTAGACCGTCCTCAGCTACAAAGATTAGGAGTTTCCTTGGTTTGGCGGGATATTACCGCTGCTTTGTGGAGGGATTCTCTTCGATAGCTTCGCCTTTGACCAGATTGACCCATAAGGGTGCTCTATTCAGATGGTCTGATGAGTGTGAGGAGAGCTTTCAGAAGCTCGAATCAGCATTGGCTACAGCTCCAGTACTAGTTTTGCTTGCTGGTTTGGGTTCTTACACAGTTTATTGTGATGCTTCCAGAGTTGTCTTGGGAGCGGTATTGATGCATAACGGTAGGGTGATTGCCTACGCGTACAGACAATTGAAGGTGCACGAGAAGAATTATCCAGTGCACGATCTTGAGTTAGCCTCCATTGTTCATGCCTTGAAGATTTGGCGGCATTATCTGTATAGAGTGCAGTGTGAGATTTTCACTGATCATCGCAGTTTGCAGTATCTGCTGAGGTAGAAGGACTTGCGTTAGAGGACATGGTTAGATCTCCTCAAGGATTATAACCTCACTATCTTATATCATCCGGGGAAGGCCAATGTAGTTGCCGATGCCTTGAGTCGCAGAGCAGGGAGTTTGGACTTTAGCTTACCTTCCAGTAGCAGAGCGGCCATTACCTCTTGATATTCAGGCCTTAGCAGGTCATTTGGTGAGATTGGATCTGTCAAAACCCCCGCAGGTGTTGGCTTGTGTGGCCTCCAGGTCTTCTCTTTATGATCAGATTAAAGCACGCTAGTATGATGATCCACATTTGCTTGTTCTTCAGGACAGGGTAAGTCACGATGATGCCATAGATCTGGTTATTGGTGATTATGAGGTCATGAGGATGCAGAGCCGGATTTGCGTGCCCAATGTAGATGGACTTTGAGATTTGATTCTAGCAGAGGCTTATAGTTCGCGGTATTTCATCCATCCGGGAGCCGCAAAGATGTATCAGGATTTGAGGCACCATTATTGGTGGAAGAGAATGAAGAAGGATGTTGTGGAGTTTGCGGGTCGGTGTCTCAACTGTCAGCAGGTCAAGTATGAGCACTAAAGGCCGGGTGGATTGCTTCAGAGGTATGATATTCCGAAGTGGAAATGGGAGCGGATCGCCATGGACTTCGTCGTTGGACTCCCACGAACTTCGAGGAGGTTTGATGCTATATGGGTTATTGTGGATCGGCTGACCAAATCTGCGCACTTCATTCCTATTCGTACTACCTATTCATCAGACTGGTTAGCTAAGATTTATATCAGGGAGATTGTCCGCTTGCATGGGGTTCCAATTTCTATCATTTTCGAAATGGGCACTCAGTTCACGTCCCAATTTTGGAGAGCCGTGCAGATAAAGTTTGGTACTGAGGTTGAGTTCAGCAAATCGTTTCATCCTCATACCGACGGGCAGTGGGAGTGTACCATTCAGATTTTGGAGGATATGTGGCGTGCTTGTTTGATTGACTTTGGTGGTTCATGGTATCAGTTTCTGCCACTAGCGGAGTTTGGATATAATAACAGCTATCAGTCGAGTATTCAGATGGCTCTGTATGAGCCCTTGTATGGTAGGAGGTGTAGATCTCCGGTTGGTCGGTTTGAGCCGGGCGAGGCTAGGCTATTGGCCACAGACTTGGTTCAGTATGCTTTGAGTAAAGAAAAGTTGATTCAGGTGCGGCTTCGCACAACGTAGTCTAGGCATAAAAGTTATGCGGACAGGAAGGTCCGAGAGGTGTCTTTCATGGTTGGGGATAAGGTGTTTTTAAGGTATCACCCATGAAGGGTGTTATGAGATTCGGGAAGAGAGGAAAGCTGGGTCCCAGGTTCATTGGACCATTTGAGGTACTTCAGAGGGTTGGGGAATGGCGTATAAGCTTTATGTGCCTCTAGTTTATCGAGTATTCATCCAGTATTCCATGTTTTAATGCTCCGAAAGTATGTTGGTGACCCTTACCATGTTTTGGACTTCAGCACGGTTCAGCTCGAGGGTGATATGTCATATGAGGTAAAGCTAGTGGCTATTTTGGGTCGTCAGGTCAGGAAGCTGAGGTCTAAGGATATAACTTCAGTGAAGGTTCAGTGGAGAGGGCAGCCGGTAGAGGATGCCACCTGGGAGACCGAGCGGGAGATGCGGGACAAATATCCTCACTTATTCGAGGCTCTAGGTATGTTTCTAGACCCGTTCCAGGGCGAACGTTTGTTTAAGAGGGGGGGATGTAACGACCCGACCAGTCGTTCCATGAGATTTACCCCATTTCCCCTATTTATGAATTTTTTATGTATGGCTATCTTGTTTTTTATGTGCTGGATCAGTTGGTTTGGTTCCGGAGTAGTTATGGTGAGAGTTTAGGAATTTAGCATTTTAAAGTAGCCTAATAATTGAGAAAGTCAACTGAGAGTTGACTTATTGGGGAACGACCTCAGAATGAGGATTTTATGGCTCGGATAGCTTCATTAGGTGATTTGGGACTTAGGAGCGTGTTTAGAATTTTTTTGTGATGTCTGGTGTAGAATTAGGCTTGAATTGGCGAAAGTTAGTTTTTGGTGATTTCCGGTTGGCAGTGGAAAATAGGCTATCGGGGTCGGAATGGAATTATGAAAGTTGGAACAGGTTCGTAGTGTCATTTTGGAAATGTCTGCAAAATTTCAGGTCAATTGGTGGTGTTTTGGTTGGTTTCGGCGTAGTTGGCGAAAATTTGAAATTTCAAAGTTCATAGGCTTGAATTTGATGCGATTTTGGTGTTGTTGCGTTGTTTTTGGTGTTTTTAAGGCTCGACTAAGTTTGAATGAATTTATGGGATATGTTGGTATGTTTGGTTGAGGTCCCGAGGGCCTCGAGTGTGTTTCGGGTGGTTAATGGACCAACTTTTGGCTTGAAATCTGGGCAGATTTCTGATGGTGTGAGGTTCTGCTTTCCTTCTACGCGATCGCATAGGGTAAAATAGTGGTCACTGCGATCGCGTAGAGTATATCTCATGGGTAGTGATGCTATTTGGACTATCGAGATTACATATTACAAGTTATGAAAACCTATAGACATGACCTCTAAGTGATTTGCGCAATAGGGCAATGAAGGCCATTGAAAAACTCAGAATTACTCTTGTTTGATCCTATTGGCATGCTTTCTAAGCGAGTAGCAATATTTGTAGCTAGGTTCTTCTAATAGTTGGTATTTTAACGCAGACTTATCATGCTTATTCCTATAGGCATGTTATCTAGGTGGGCAGAGTAATAAGACAACAGAAGCAGTCAATTAGTTAATCAATTAAAGACCTATAGACATTGTATCTAGATGAGGATTAGCAAGGCCTAAATAAATATGATCCTATAGGCATGCTATCAAATACACACACTCCAGTTGCACAAATTGAGCGAATAGTTATTGATAGTTGATTTGTATAGGCATGTTATCTAATAATGCATAACAGTAGACATGGGAACAAGTAAAGCACTTAAACTCATGCTTTTGATAATGCGTTGGCAATAAACAAGTTGAGTAGGTGAAGTGTTGGAATCCCTATATGCATAATCTCTATAGGCGCATCGAAAAAAGTAGCTAACAAGCATGTAGACCCTATAAGCATGTTATTTACCCATTCATGCGGAAATTAAAGCATCCCAGCCCCCTTTTCATTAACCTCCCGACATTCATTGTTACAGATTATTACATACCACATTGAATGATTACATGCCCAAATACAAATAAATAACAAACCAATGACACATCTGGGCCTTCAAATATCCTTAGAACTTGTAAAAATTGGACGGGGCGCCCTATTTGGTCGCCCTCATTTAACCTATACCCATTTTTTTAAAAACTTTTAACTCTTACCCACTTTTTAAATAATTTCAGCCCCCTTTCTCCTCCTCTTTCTCCTCCTCCTCCTCCTCATCCTTCTTCTTCTTCTTCTTCTTCTTCTTCTTCTTCTTTCTTCTGCTGATGTTGGTGCTGCTATGGAACTTCAATACATGGAATGATTGCCATAAATATGTTTATCAGATTATTTAAAAACAAATTTATAAATAATTACTTAAGTTAGTAGAGAAAAACTTCAGCTTTAGAGCTGAATTTCGCCAGTTACAAAATAAAAACTTTTGCTCTAGAGCTGAAGTTCGCCAGTTACAAAACAAAAACTTCAGCTCTAGAGCTGAAATCACCAGTTACAAAACAACAACTTCAGCTCTAGAGCTGAAGTTTGCCAGTTACAAAAACAAAAACTTCAGCTCTAGAGCTGAAGTTTGCCAGTTACAAAATAAAAACTTCACCTCTATAGCTGATGTTCGCCAGTTACAAAAACAAAAACTTCAGCTCTAGAGCTGAAGTTTGCCAGTTACAAAATAAAAACTTCACCTCTATAGCTGATGTTCGCCAGTTACAAAAACAAAAACTTCAGCTCTAGAGCTGAAGTTTGCCAGTTACAAAACAAAAATTTCAGCTCTAGAGCTGATGTTCGCCAGTTACAAATTTTTTGTTTAAGTGTATCAATTACAGCACCAAATGGAGAACTAAAACTTCAGCTACTATGCTTAAGTTTATCAATTACAAACAAAAACTTCAGCACACTTGCTACTTCAGGCCCGTCTACTAGAATGCTGAATTTTGCGTGATTTCCTTTGATACTTTAGCCCTGTATGCTGAAGTTATGCGACAAAACGGGTACTCTTGCAATTTTTTTTGCAAAGCAGGCACAAGTTAAAATATGACACAAAAAGCGGGTATAGATACAAATGCCTCTTAGAACTTTATGCGGACAGCGGGCCCAAACTCCAGGTGTTGATAGTGTGCTCCAGACCCCCAACTACTAAAGGCAGGCCCAAACAATCCTAGTAATCAAGCTAATGGATACAAGATTATCCATATAGGTAATAGAACTACGAATCAGAGTAACTTAAGCACTTAACTTTCACAAATGAAAGGACTGCAATTTCAGCCAATATACAAGGCCATGCTAATTTGACAAGCACTAAAACACATACGAGCAAGTAATTCTAGAAAGAACAAGATTAACAAAGGCAAGATAAGGTACTATCAAACGATGCAATTATTATTTCAAAACACAACCAACTCAAAGAATTTGCATACGACAATCAAGTAGAATCACACTTGAAAAAGGTGGAATACAATCTTCCTATGAGGATTCTAACATGAAAGCCTTGCATAACAATCATACTAGTAGCATAGCTTGGCAAACCTACTCAGTTGATCATGAGATTTAACAAGATGACACTAACTGCAATACAAGTTTCTAAGAATTCATAGCAGGTCAATAATATGTCAACCTTAAGCTAGTAAACAGACATCACGACTCATTATGGATGACAATATTAACCCTATGTTAAAGTATAGGTAATTATCAAGCCTAGTGCTAGTGGATCACATATAGGAAGAGGCTGAACATTGAAATTGACACTGGAAACCATGGGCAACACTTAGCAACATAGAGTCGGGCAGATCACACAATGGAGTTATAGGAAACATGGCATCCTATATTTTTAGAAATACAGGCAGTGAGGAAATCAAAAATACTTTATCATTAAAGAAGATAACAAACTACGTATGAATGATCCCTTATGGATTAAAACACATTCTGATCATGATTGCTTTATTCACAAGAGTTTCTAGCAAGGCACAGAAGTAAACTCATACCAGGCAATAGATATAAGCCTTCACATACAAACACAATAGGCTAAACGAGCTTAAGAGAGCCAAAAATTATTCAAATTAAACACATGTAATGGACATATCTCATATTTGGGAATTTTAGTCAAGTTCAAATGCTAGAAAAATTCAGAGTCACAAAATAATTTCAGAGCCAATACGGCTGCAAACAGAGATGGCCTAGAAACATATTGATTCACAAAACTTTCAAGGGCATGAATATAAAAAATATGAACACAAACGAAAGAGAACGAAACCGCGAAGGTCAAGGAACTTATCAATTGATAAATAGACAAATAAGAAGAACATTCTCAACAGTACTCTAAACTTCAACAAAAAGCAGTAGAACCCAAAGTCTTAGTGCGTCAGAGTTCCCAAGGGTTTCAAATTAACCCTAGGCAGTGCTCATACCAATAAATTAATTAGTCGAATTCCAGTGGCCTTGGCTTTCATCCGGCCAAGAGACGAAGTTCAGAACAATATAGAGTGAAGGAGTAAGAGAGTAATAGTTCTTAAGGTGATTAAAGTCCGTCCAAAGGAATTAGGGGGAAGGGTTTATACAGTAGTAGAATCAGGCGAATAAATGAGGAAAGAAATCAAGTAAACATGGAAAAAAAGATTAAAATCTTATAGGCAATTTAGTAAAGTAACCGAAAAGGAAAGAAATCAAACTCCAAATACTAGTTAGGGTTTAAAATTCAAAATCGGCCAACTGGTATGAACAATCAGGCTATTCTTCATGTATATGGACGAGATATTGTCGAAATCTCCAAGTTTGGATTGATTCATGTCCAATATAGGGATGGGATTTTCCAAAATTGAGCAAATACTTAAGTAATACCATAAATGTGTGACAGGTATCAAATAAACCCGAATATGGTAAGAAAAAAATGGTAAAATCCCATTATCAATGGGATTAGGAGAGGGAATTAAGGGAGAGGCGGGCTAGGGTTCTTCAGAAGAGATAAGATGAGAGTTGAAATTGTTTTGGGGTGGCCAGTTATGGGGGAATGGTCTTTAGAATTTGGGTAGGTGTAATTAGAAAGGCGGATGATTACAGCCAATATTAAAAGAAGAATGGGTCGGGTCATGGAGACGAGTCCCGACCGGCTTCAGGGTGCCAAGGTGTTTTTAAAGATTGATTTGAGTTCGGGCTACCATCAGGTGAAGATTAGGGCATCAGATGTCCCTAACACAACTTTTCAAACTTGGTATGGTCATTATGAGTTTTTTGTGATGTCATTTGTATTGACTAATTCCACAAAACCTTTATGGATTTCATGAACTAGGTGTTCAATCCTTATGTGGATTCCTTCATGATCGTCTTTATTGATGATATTTTGGTTTACTCCCGCACTCGAGCGGAGCATGAGCAACATATGCATATCGCACTTCAGACTAAGAGGGATCGTCAGTTACATGCTAACTTGGACTCGGTTGTCTTTTTGGACCATGTTGTATCTTCTGAGGGTATTAAGGTGGGTCATACGAATATTGAGGCAGTTGAGAACTACCCTAGACCTACTTCAGCTATAGATATTCGAAGCTTCTTGGGGTTGGCCAATTATTATCGCCGGTTCATGTAGGAATTTCATCTGTCTCAGCCCCATTGACCAGGTTGACCAATAATGGTGCTATTTTTAGATGGTTTTACGAGTGCGAGGTGAGCTTTTAGAAGCTCAAGGCTTTCATTAGCTACAACCCTAGTGTTGGTGTTGGGTACAAGTTAAGGATCTTACATTGTGTATTGTGATGCATCACGTACTGGGTTTGGCGCGGCATTGATGCAGGATTGTAGGGTGATTACCTAGCATCTCGGCAGTTGAAGGTTCATGAAGAGAAATATACCTTGCATGATTTAGAGTATGTAGCCATTTTTCACGCACTAAAGTTGTGGAGGCACTATCTATATGGTGTTCCATGTGAGGTCTATACCGACTATCTGAGTCTCCAGCACCTGTTCAGACATAAGGACCTCAATTTACGGCAGCAGAGATGGTTATAGTTGTTGAAAGACTATGATATGACCATATTATATCATCCGGGAAAGGACAATTTGGTGGCCGATACATTGAGTAAGAAGGCTGAGAGCATGTGCAGTTTGGCATATATACCGACACTAAAAAGGCCACTAGCTATAGATGTTCAGCCTTTAGCCAATCGATTGTGAGATTGGATGTTTTGGAGCCTATACGGGTTCTTGCTTATGTTGTAGCACAATCATCGTTGGAGCATATCAAGGCTCGTCAGTTTGATGATCCTGACATGTTGGTGTGAAAAGACACGACGCAACGGGGTTGTTCTAAGGAGATTGTGATTAGAGATGATGGTGTTATGCAACTTCAAGTCTGGATTTGTGTTCCAAATTTTGATGGGTTGAGAGAGTTGATCCTTGAGTGGGCTCACAGTTCGCATTATTCCATTTACCCATGGGTCATGAAGATGTACTGTGAGTTGAAACAACACTATTGGTGGCAGAGAATGAAGAAGGATAGTGTAGACTATGTCTCTCGGTGTTTGAATTGTTAGCATGTGAAGTATGAGCATCAGAAATTGGGTGGGTTGATTTAGAGAATGGAGATACCGGAGTGGAAGTGGGGGCATATCAATTTTGTGGTAGACTTTCCATGGACCTTGAGAAAGTATGATGCAGTTTGGGTTATTGTGGACCGATTGACTAAGTCCTTACACTTCATTCTGGGTGATGGCTTCCTATTCTTTAGAGCGGTTGGCTCTGATTTAGATTCCGAAGATTATCTTCCCGCAAAGTGTGCCCCTTTCCATTATTTAGGTCTGAGGCACCCAGTTGACATTGTATATTTAGAGAGCTATTCAACATGAGTTGGGCACGTGGGTCTAGTTGAGTACCACGTTTCATCCTCAAACGAAGTCCGAGCACACTATTCAAATGTTGGAGGACATGTTGCGGGCATTATCTATGGATTTTGAAACTTAGTGGGAAAAGTTCTTAACTTTAGAGGAGTTCTTCTACAACAACAACTATTATTCGAGCATCTAGATGGCTCCATATGAGGTCTTGTATGAGAGGTAATGTCGTTCGCTAGTTAATTGATTTGAGCCCAGTAAGGCTGGATTGTTGGGCTCTAATTTGTTCTTTGATGCCTATGAAACTGTTAAGGTTACTAAGGAGCGGATTCATACAACTCATTCCAAGCAAAAAAGTTATGTGGACTGGAAGGTTCGAGATGTGGCTTACATGGTCGGTGAGAAGGTTCTTCTCTGGGTGTCTCCTATGAAGGGCATGGTACGGTTTGGGAAGAAAGGAAAGTTGAGTACGAGGTTGATTAGCCCATTTTAGATCTTGGAGAGATTTGGGGAGGTTGTTTATAGGCTTTCATTTCCTCCTATACTAGTGGGGGTACACCTGTTATTTCATTCTATGCTTCGGAAGTACGATGAGGATAGATCATATGTTTTAGACTTCACCACAGTGTGACTTGATGATAATTTGACCTCTGAGGAAGAGTCGGTGGCTATTCTAGACTGATAAGTTTGTAAGTTAAGATCTAAGAGTTTTCTTTCCATTAAAAGTGCAATGGAGAGGTCAGCCGATTGAGGAGGCTACATGGGAGTCAGTGTGAGATATGCGGAGTAGATGCCCCCACTTTTTACCAGTCCATGTAATTTTCTATGTCCCTCCAAGGACAAATATTTCTTTTATAGGTGGAGAATGGGATGACCCGATAGGTTATTTGGACTACTAGCCTTAACTTTTGTGTTTCAAGAAATCTCATAGCTTCATTTGATTTTGACTTAAAATGAGATTTGAGTTACCCACTGTTTTTCTCTCCTAAACCCTAACCGCGACTGCCTTTCCATGGCATCCACGGCGGGCGGGCGGCGGCCAGCCACCCCAGTGGTTGTGCTGCCTCCCCAACCTCCCCCACTATCGTCCAACCATCTACAACCACAAACAACAATCCCCAACCCATGGACTACGCAAAAATCTTAAAACCTACTGTCATTAATGCCCCCATGCAAACCCTATCTACATTACCATTGAAACCGGTTGAGTTCTTTCACGGAGAACCAGTTGTGAAGTGGAAGAAACAAGAAGTAAAGCAATCTATCGTACAACAAGGGCTTCAACTTGCAGTTCTTGGGAAATTTTTGTATGGGAAGCCTGTTATTGGTGAATTATGTAAAGTAATTCCAATTCAATGTGAGATTAAAGGCCAATGTTCAGTTGGTTTAATTGAAGATATTCATGTGTTGATTAGGTTCTCATTATTGGAGGACTATGTTCATCTTCTTTCAAAGCCAACTTTTTATTTAAAATCTCAGTCAGACATGTGGCAGATGCGTTGTACAAAATGGAATCCATGGTGGACACCTGATGAAGAGACTCCAATTTACATAGCCAGGATTAGCTTTCCAGAATTGCCTCCTAATTTATTTGGTAAGGAATGTGTATTTTCATTAGTTTGTGCAGTTGGTAATCCATTACATGTAGACCTAGCCACTAAAAATGGGACTATACCTTGTTGTGCTAAAGTGAAGGTGAAAGTTAACTTATTAGGTAAATTCCCTCATCGTATTAAGATTGTGGAAGAGGTTGATGAATCTTGGCCAGAAGAGTTCAAGTGGATAAGGATAAAGTATGATTATATGCAAAAATATTGAAAGACTTGCAAAAAACAAGAGCATACTGAGGAAGAATGCTGGGTAATTCATTCTGAATTAAACAAGATATTTGAAGAAGGTGTTGAGGAAAAAAGCAAGGAGAAGGCAGTTGTGGTGAGTTCAGATTCAATTAGGACTGCTGCAAAGTCAACAAAGGTCCTAACTAGTGGAAAGGTGGTTGGTTAGTCTCCTACGAATCATGCCAAACAGGAATGGATGCAAGCAAGTAAGAACAAACACTAACGAAATAATAGGGGTCAAATTTTTTATAACAAACAAGGAAAGGAAGCTTCCAAGGGTAAAGGGAAGGCCAAAGTTGAGGAAGTTACAACCAAGAACAAGTTTGATGCACTAGAGGTTGAGGAAGTTCATCAGCCTACTCTACACATTACTGAAGGTAAAAATGAGGACCATAGCAATGGTAAGAAGAAGGAACATAGGGAAACTCCACAGGAACTTAAGCATGTGAAGAATGAAGCAGTATAGAATGTCACGGCCCAAAATACTAACTCAGGTCGTGATGGCGCCCAACACCGGGGTTAGGCAAGCCAACACTCAGATTACTAAGGATTTTCCCATATTTGATTAAACATCCCAACACGTACCAAGTTTTAAAGTTCAAAACATTAATTGAAAAGATAATTAGCCAATTTAACCAAAAGTAGTCATAAGGAGGTGTGAGCCAATATATATGTACAGACCCGCAAACCATAATATCTACCACGTGTGTGCCAGGAACTAGTGTCACAAGTCCTACGGGCATACTAACAGAATATACAAAAGATATAATATAATTGTCCCACTGTCTGAAAGAAATAGAAGGGAATAATAAAAGAAACTCCATGGTGCTGCTGAGGTCAGGTCCAGTCTATACTCAGAATCGAGCTCCGGTCGGATAACCAGATGCCCCAGCCTCAGAACCTGTACAATTAAGTATAGAAGTGTAGCATGAGTACATACACAAATATGTACCCAGTGAGTATCCCGCCTATCCTCGAAGAAGTAGTGACGAGAGGTCGACTTGACACTCACTGAGGTCCAACAAAATAATTTAACAAGATATGATATCAGTAATAGGCATACAAGGATGATAAAAATAGTAAACATTAAAAATAACTATAATTCAAATAAATACTGGAAGAAACTAAACAACTACTACTTAATTTTCCCCCGAATATCTTGTCACTTCAGTATCCATGAAATCTTTAACAATTTAACATGCGCATGTCGGATAAGGACAGCTGGCCTGAGCCATCATAATAATCATATATGTGAACTGCTGAGGGTCGAACGGCCCGAACCATAATTTCATCTTTCAATCTCTCCGTGGCGTACGACCCGCTCCCATGAGAGTGGGGGAAATAACACTCCGCTCGAATTGCGAAGCGGTCATATGCACACACAATATTAACCATAATGTACCTTTCAATCTCGCTGTGGCGTACAGACCGCTCCCATGAGAGTAGGGGAAATAACACTCCGCTCGCGGAATGTAAATTTCGAAGCGGTCACATGCACACATAATATTCTTCATAAATTTATTTTCCAGTGAAAAACTCCTTTAAATTCTCAATTCCATTATCTCAGGGAAACAAAGCCGCATATGACATAAATTCATAAAGCATATCGTTCAATTTAGGGAAAAACACAAGGCATGGTGTAGGCCTAACTACCCGGACATAACAATAATAGTCGCTGAGTACGGACTCTCGTCACTTTATACGTACGTAGCCCCAACAAATATTAGCACATATTCATTTAAATCACCCAGGGGGACAATTCCCTCTTACAAGGTTAGAAAGTAGACTCACCTCGTGTTGAACCTACTCTCCGGGTCAAGAACGTGCCCGAAACTCCAAACTCGTCACCCAAATACTTGAAACTAGCCAAATGTTACTTAAATATATCAATTATACTCAAAAGTATGTAATTCTCCTATTTACTTAGTCATTTCATCCTACTTGAAGAAATACCAAAATTCATCCCCGGGCCCGCATGCTCGGATTCCGAAATTTTTTTAAGGAATCACTTACCTATAACCTAAGGATCATTAGTATGTGGTTTTTGTATGATTTCATGACTAATGAATAGGTAATTCCCTAAATTTTTCATAAAGCCATAGGTTACTACCCAAATCCTTGATTTTCACTAATTAGGTAGTTAATTTGACTAGGAATTCATGCATTAAACTAACATTAGGGTAGAATTCACTTACCTGTCAGTAGCTATGTTGTGGGGCTCTTCTCCAAGCTCTCAAGGTCGTCTATGGTGGAAGAAAATGGGGTGAAATGAATAAATCTCATGTTTTAAAGAACTCACTTCCTACTGTGGTTCCGCACCTGCGGCTCAAGGACCGCACCTGCGAGTAAAGGCTCGCACCTGCAGAACTGGGGCAAGGGGCCTGGGATTGCACCTTCGGAACTGAAACAGCACCAGTGGCTCCGTGCTTGTGAGAAAGGGCCCGCACCTGCGAGAAGAGGGCAGCCCATCTGGAGGTTGCACCTGTGAGACTGGGACCGCAGGAGCGATCCCGCACCTGCGACTAGGCAACCGCACCTGTGGTCACACAAAAACAGATTCACCATCATTTGCTTCAGTTAGTTTTTGGCCTCGTATGGTGCCCGAGGAGCACCTGGACTCACCCGATCCCCCATCCAAAGTATACCAACAAGTCAAAAATCATTATACGAACTCGCTAGAGCCTTCAGAACATTCAAAACGACGCTAAAACTCAAAATCACACCTCAAAGTAAAGAAGGACAAAACGCAAAGATCACCTGGAGATAAGCTAGTGATGCTAGGTTTAAAGAGAGGTATGAACTGGCTGATGAGCGAGTAATTGTTCCAAGAAAAACTGGGAAAATAGAGGAAGTGCCTATGGATTTAGGCACTGTTCAAATTATGCAGCAACAACGTAGTGTTCCACTGAAGACTCCTCTACAACATTTACATGATTTTGGTTACATACAATGTGGCATAAATTGATGAAGACTTAATGAGACAAAATCCAATGGAGGATGAAGGAGATGGTGAATCAACAGTAGAAAGCTTCAAACAAGTGGCTAGGGAAGGAGATTTATCACCACAACTAGTGCTAAAGGAGGTGAGAAAACTAAGAAGAATCAGAATAAAGAGCCACCACAACCTTCACGAATAGTTTCTAGGAGGGCAGCTTCTAAATGATGATGATCAAAACATTAATATGGAACATAAGGTCTGGGAATACACAACAGGACTTTCTTAGGGTAATAAACATAAATAGGGAGCATATTTTTTGTGTAGTTGCATTGATGGAGCCTTTTCAAAAGAAGAGATTCATTGATAGATATAGAAGGAGTTAATATAGAGACTGCTTATGCAAATATTAATGGGCAAATATGGTTGTTCTTTGATGCAGTGGTGGAGTGGGAATTAGTGGAGGATACTGAGCAACGGGTGTCTGTGAGAGTGTTTCACCATGACCTGGGGCATAACATGATGATGACATTTGTTTATGCAAAACGTTCAGCAATGGAGAGGTTGGAATTGTGGGATCACTTGCTTAGCAAGTGATATGAAATTGCATGTTTGGTAGGACGGGATTTCAATGTGATATTTCACGAAGATGAGAAAATAGGAGGACTTCCAGTACACCCTCCTGAATATGAGGATTTTGCATTTTGTGTAAACTCTTGTGCTTTAGATCATTCACCATTTCTACTGACATGCAGGGAGTAGACCACCAATTTTGTGAAGCCTTTCAGGTTCTTGAACTTTTGGACTAAGAATGCTACATTTATGGATGTGGTGAGGCAGAATTAAGAAGCTGATTTCGTAGGGGATCCATTTTTTTCAAGCAGAAGCTCAAGAAGGTGAAGGCAGCACTGTCAAAATGGAGTAGGGAAACATTTGGTGATATCTTCAAGCAGTTGGCTATTCTTGAGGACATTGTTAGGGTGAAAGATATGTTGTTTGAAGAAGAGCCTACAATTGAGAACACGATTGAGCTTCAAAAGGCTCAATCTGAATTGAAGAAATACTTGAGTATTGAGGAGCAGTATTGGAAGCAAAAAATTGGGATGACTTAGTTTGCTGAAGGAGATAGGAATACAAGCTTCTTTCACAATCGTGTCAATGGAAAAAGAAAGAAATTGCAACTGAAGAGGATCAAAAGTGGCAGTGAGGTATGTATTGAAGCCAAGGAGCAATTGGCTACAGCTGAAGTGGACTTCTACAAAAAATAATTCACAAATGAAGGTGATGCTTCTGACTTTTCCTTGCTTAATAATGTACTTTTGATGGTCACTGTGGAACAGAATTTGGAACTTAGCAGATTGCCAACAATTGAAGAGGTAAGGACATCAGTTTTTGAGTTTAGCGGGGAGAGTCCTAGTGGTCTTGATGGATTCACTGGCCTATTTTATCAAACATGCTAGGATGTTATTAGTGCTAATATACACAACATGGTGATACACTTCTATGGAGGAGCTGCACTGCCTAAATCCATCACTCATACCAATCTAGTGTTGTTGCCTAAGAAACATAGAGTTGAGACCTTTTCTGACTTAAGACCTATTAGTTTGAGAAACTTAATTAACAAGGTCTTGTTTAGGGTGTTACATGATATATTGGAGAGTGTTTTTCCTTCTCTAATATCTCCTAATCAATCCGGATTTGGGAAGGGTAGGAGTATATTTAAAAAAATCTTATTGACTCAAGAAATTGTCACTGACATAAGGTTAAGGGGAAAGCCAGCTAATGTGGTGATCAAGCTTGATATGGCTAAGGCCTATGATATGGTTTCATGGAAGTACTTATTGCATGTGCTAAGGAAGATGGGATTTTTTGAGAACATCATCAACATGGTGTGGAACTTGGTGTCAAATAACTGTTGATACCCAATTTTTCTCTACACAATTTCTAAAAATGCATATCTATCTTCAAAATAGTACATGAGCATCAACTAATATTTTTTCATAATTTCTGCATTTTTTCTAAGGATTTTATTAATTTATCCTAGTATTTCTATTACATAAAGAATTACTAATTGCATCACAAATGACTTTATAACAATTTTATGGATTAATTTTACTATTTGTATTTATACTGAGCTTAAATTATTTCATAAATAACCATATTTATATTTTTTGGATTATAATTGCAATAACTTTGCAATAATAGCCCATGTATGCATTATTACATTATTTCACCAGAAAATAGTTTTTTTTATATTTTTATAATGTTGAGTAATTATTTTAAATCATTTTATGCATGAAAATAATTTTTTATAATCTGTTAATTATTTTACTAATTAATCTGGTATTTAAAAAATAGCCCTTTTAATTCTTTTAATTTTCGGACCTAACATATTATACCAGCCCAAATATCTTAAAACTTAGCCCAATTCGCCCCAGACCCAATAATGTATCTACCCGACCCAAACCCCTTTCTAATCATGGTCGTTGATTTCCGAGATCAACGGTCCATGTTAAATACCTTCCTTTTTAACCTAAAGCCAACCCTAAACCCCCTCATTTCCCTTCCCCCGACGTCTTAGTTTCCCTAATCCCTCCCCTTCTCTCTCAATCACTCCCCTAAAACCTAGCAGCCTTCACTGGAAAACCTCATCATTCATGAGGTTTCTGTATATTTTCCGGCCTTTACCGACCTTCTCCATCTTCTGGTTTTTCGACTTCGTTGATTTATGAGAGAATCTCAAAGAGATTCAACCTGGTTTTGTTCGAAACCTTTCTCACAGGCCTTTCTATGGCCATTTCCATCTGTGAGTATTATTTTCTTCTTATTTATGGTTCGCATCTATGGTTTTAGACCAATTTCCCTTTCATCTTTGTCATTTTCGAAAACCCTAATCTTATGACTATTTGGGTATGTACAGATCCTTGTAGATCTAAAACATTTTAATTGTTATTCGATGCCTTTCCTCAAAAATCTTCTATTTTCTTTATTGCTATTTGATTCCAGTGATTTCTAAGAACCAGGGTTCGTCCTATGTTCTCCTCAAACGATTTACAAAATTTCAAGTGTTGAATCTGATTATTCTCTACTGGTTTGACTAATTTTGCATATCTGCTTTAAACACTAGGTCTTTCCGTTTATTGCTCTAATTAGATCAGTGATTTTTTCCCGTTATTTTTATTTATGTCAATCAAATATGTTGATTGATTTTATTTAGGGTAAAAATTACATTTTCCCGTTAAAATCAGTACTTCACTGTGATTTACCTATATTCCTTATTTTGTGACTATAATTAGTAATACCTGCCTTAATTAGACTATGAGCATGGTTTAGGGGGGTTTCACTTGAATCCTATATTTGTATGTGCTTGATTTCTTATCTTATTTAAACCTTAATTTGTGCTGTTAATTGACCCTCCCAATTTAAGGGATCTCTCCCGGATTTTTCTATATGAGTTGAATGGGTTAATTCCCCAATTAACTGGTTAATTTATTTGATTACCTTGTTGTATGAACTCTGATTTTATGCTTGCCTTATTTGTTTACCTTGATAAATGGTATATAAACTTCATTATGGTTTTATTTCAAGAAGACAAAACCTAATTCAGAAAGAAACACATACACACACACAAAAACCTTGCAGTCATTCAGATCCTTCTGCTACCTGTGTTTACTACATTGTCTAGCCGGCTAAAAGCCAAGGCTAGACCACTGAGTTTTTCATACTTTCACCTTCTGTTTTGCTATTTTAACTGGTATGTTCCACTCTTATTGTCATTCATTATGCTATGAAGATTAAACTTATGTGCTTTTCCTGCCTATTACTATACTTTTGTGTTTAGACATATGTCTTTCTTGTTTATTGCTTTAAATCAGTATGTTTACTTCTGTATTAAAACTCCTTTCTATCATTGTTATCGACCTCAATTAGCATGACAACTTCTGTGTAGTTAAATCCATGTATTTTCCGTGTGTTGATCTAAATTAGCATGACTATCTATGTCCTTCTTGATTATTGACCTTGTTTAGTTTTCTGTTTATTATTTTATTCCCAGCATGCTATGTGCCTCACATAGGGACAACTCATGGATTAATTTCAATCTAGGCAATCTGAAGCTTGTCTGAGATGGTTGTGATCATGTTTTTGTCCTTTGTTTGATTGATGTAAGTCATTCTTTGAACTCAGAGTGTTGCAATGAATCTGTTTATTCCTGTTTTACTTCTAAACTGTTTTTCTTAAAACTATTCCCTATTTTCATATAATATTTTCCAACTCCTATTCTTAGAACACATAGGGTCCTGTCCCTCCAATATGAGCACTGCCAAGGACTCCATGAGACTCCTCCGAACCTGACGCACTGGGGCTGGATCTTCCACACTTATGCAGAACACTGTTTTCTTTAAAGGGTTTCTGGTGAGCATTGCCCGGGGTCCCTGAGACCCTTGGGAACTTTGACACACCAGGATACCATTTTGGTACTATGAGATACTGGCATTTCAGAATTGGGTGAAGGACTGATTTTCTAGGTTTTATTTGGGCATATCTAGGTTCCCTATAGCATAATAATTTCATTATGTAATTTATTTATATCTGGTTTGTAATAATAATTCTTGTAAAAATAGATATTGAGATTATTAGTAAAACTGGGAGTGATTTTTATATATCTTTGTTGGGATCTGGTAAAAATCATCCCTATAGGATTGTTGTGATTGTTTATATGTATTAGAAATCATGCCTATAGGACTTATCTCATTATTTGTCCTGAATATCAACTTTACATCATAGAAATCATGTTATGGGACGTTTGTCAATTTTGTATCATGTTCATGCATATATTCAAGTCTCAATGTGCATTAGAAACCATGCCTATAGGATCTTCCTTTGGGAATTATCAAATTCGAATAAGATTCTGCTCACTTAGATATCATGTCATATGGAAATCATTTTTGAAATCAGTATGAACACTTCGCCGTCATGCCTATAAGGAATAAGTATAAAAACAATTTGACACTTAGATATCATGTTTGTAGAGATAAATATGTAAAATCAATTTTTGTGTTTATATGTCCTGAAGTAGTGCTTGTGATCATTTTCTTTGCATTGGCAACATTCCTATAGGATCTAAATAGATAAACAACTGCCTGTTATATGGCAATCGCTAGTTTATTATTATGGTCTGATTCACGCTTAGATGCTGTGTCTATAGGATCCTGCCCAGATTCAGTAAGCCATAAAAATCAGTAGGCAAACTGATTAGGTGTTCACTCCCTCGCCTTAGCAAATGCTGCATATTCTGCTTTTGTGCTCACCTAGATATCCTGCTATAGGACTTTAAAGTGCTTAAAATTATTGTTTGAGACATGCAAATTGTTTGCTTATTTGTGGAGGTAAATGTGAGCCTTTGACTGCTTTGTTATATGACAATCCTATATGTTTTTTTTGTCGCTTAGATTTTCTCCTTTCAAGCATTATAGGTGTTACACCCCATGTTTTCGTACGTGAGAGTACGTCATAAGTCAATTGACGTAATCTGAGAATCAAGATTATATTTGGAAGTATATAAAGTAATTTAATCATGTTACCTTGGAGGTTACAAATATTTAAGATCATGAATAACGAGTACCAAAAGGGTTGGACATCTTAGAAGCTAAAACAATTGAAGAAAATAAAGTTTCGTCGAAAGTCGACGAGTTTGGAATGTTATAACATGTACTTTAAGGTGAGACTATGGTTCTTAACATGATAAGGAGGTTATGATTTGGGTTATTTTTGTCGTATGATAGTAGTGTGCTACGTTTTGAATTCAAGCAAGTTGTGGAACAAAATTTCGCAAAGGTCTTCACAAGTTACATTCATAATGTTCTGAAAATTATGTCAAATGTAGATGAAATTTTCTCCCAATATACTTGGAATTACGGTATGATCTATCTACTAAATTGAAGATATACGAGTCTAGTTTTCAACGGATTAAACCGTTTATTAATACAATATTGGAGTGGAGAGATGTTTGCATTTTCGCAAGACTGCGCAGATTGGTAGGTGACAAGTAGGTGCATCACCTACTTGCCAAAAGGGGAGGCCTCAATTAAAAGCTCCAAAGTTAGCCAAGAGGGGACTTTTAAGGTCTTATAAAATCATTTATTTAACCCACTTTTCAGACCAACAAAACCAAATTGAAGCCCTATAACTCCTCCCCAAAAATCTCACACAAACCCTAGGTTATTTTGGGTGTTACGATATGATTCTAGTGCCGAAAAGCCTGGACAGCTTGCTAGTTTCTCTTTCTCCTTCTTGTAGCTGCATTGGGGGACTGATTTTGGATGAAGACGGGCTAGGTTTCGTGGGTTCTACTCAGTCCAAGGTAAATTTATTCTTCTCCTTCCATTATCTAGGCTTGTACGAATTGTAACTCAATTGTAAAGACTATACCTAGCGAGTTTAAAACTAGTGGTCTGTTGTTTGTTGTTGCATCGCTGCTGGCTGGTTGTAACCTTAATTTCAAGATGAATTCACGGATGGTTTATAGATTAATATGATTAATTATTTATTGTTGGTTGTGTTGCTCAATTTGAAAGAAAAGACAAGTCGAAACGTGTTTTAGTAAACTGATAAATCAATTTGAGTTGCTGAACTTGTAGGGACTGTTTTGTGGCTGTTTCGTGTTGCTGTTGGGTTTTAAATTTTTCTTATTTATTTTGGAGTTTTGGAGGATTAAATTTGTGGAGAAACACCACATAATGATGCAATGGTTGGCTGGTCATTCGTCGTTATATTTTTAAGGTTGTATGACACTACTTTGGTTGTCATTTTATGTATGAAGTGATTAGGCTGTGTGGGCTTTTTTGTGGTATATTGTCATGGAGATAAGTTTGGAAAATCATGCATACATGTTTTTATTTCTTTGTTATTGTTGTAGTTTGGGATGTTTGGTGACTTTTGGTAACATATGGGATGTAGTAAAAACAGGGGAGGTGCTGTCTGTTTTCTTGTAAAATATTGGTTTTGAAATATGACAGTTACAATGCTTATAAGATGACGATGAAGTCGGGTTCTCATTGTAGACGTAAGAAGATAATATTGAGCTTTGTTGACGATTGGAGAGAAGATTGCAAAGGTATGTTAAGGAACTTCCTTCTTTCTTTTGGCATGATCTAAAGTGAAATGAATGTAAACAATAAGCTATTTCATAATGAATCTACTCCTGCCAACTAATATTATCCATGTTTTCTATCCTTACAAAGTTATTCGAAGAAAGTATGTTGATCCTTGAGTCCTAGTGAAGTTCATATTGATGGTATGATCTCCATAATGTTAATTGAAGGTGCAACTACCTTACGTCATTCCGAAAGATTTAGAGCGTGATTCCATGAGTCTAGCATGCATTATATATAGTATCTATTTTACTCTACCGCACCGCGCTCCACGTGGCTGGGTACAATTCTATCGAGTCTTATGATGGCCGGGTATGTTTTTACCGATTCCTCTACGAGGCCGGGTATGATATGATGATGATGATGCCCATAGAGGAGGATGTTTTTAAAATATTATATATATGTATATGTATCACACATTTCATGTCACTATCTCCCAGAGGCACTCAGATGCTACAGGTTATATCTCCTACCTCACTTTACATTATTGTTCTTAGTTATGCTATTCTACCTTACATACTCAGTACTTTATTCGTACTGACGTCCCTTTTACTTGGGGATGTTGTGTTTCATGCCCATAGATCCCGATAGACAGGTTGACAGTCCTCCTAGTAGGCTATCGGCTCAACGGAAGGTGTTGTTGCACTCCACTTGCTCCGCGGTTGCCTATTTGGTCAATATGATTGGGACATGCATTGACTAGAATGGCGGGGCCCTGTCCCGACCTTTATGTTGCTTATGTACTCTTAGAGGCTTCTAGAAAAATTTCAGGTATATGAATATTTATATGGCCTTGTCGGCCTATGTTTTGAGTTTACAAATGATCATGTTAGTCTTATAGGCGCGTAGGTCACATGTATAAGTTTCTATATCATGTCAGATTGTCTTATGTCTAGCATTCCCTTTTGTCCCATTTACCCATTATAGCATGATAAGAAAGATATGTTACGTTGGTACTCGGTAAGGTACCAGGTGCCTATCGCGGCCCATAAGTTGGTCGTGACAATAGGTGAGTCTAGAAACACCTTAACAGAGGTCCTAAACACCTCCAGGGCCATAGGTAATGGGGCGGGTAATGCACACATGGAGTACGTATTCAATTAGAATCGCATAAGTAGTAACTAAGGGGAGGGTAATTGGGTAGTAAAGGATATGATGACATGTGCGCCAATGCTATCTGTAACACCTCTATTTGGGGAAAGTTCACCGAGTATTGCACAGAAGTGATCCGATAGGGTAATAAACCTAGGGCCCTCTTTTATTCCCGTTTTAAAATGATCTTTACTTGTTTAAATTGCTTTATGACTAATTCACTAAAATGAGTTTGGTCGGGACCCACCGTTGTGGACCTCGAGGGGTGTCTAACACCTTTCTCTCGAGTTAATTTTGATCCCTTACCCAATATCTGGTAATGCAAACCGGTTTATGAGTTACTTGCATTAGGTACCCTAACGCACCTTAAATGCGTTAGGTGGCGATCTTCAAATTCCATACCCCTTCCCAAAAGAAAATGAGTTGTCCCAAAAGATGTCGAAACCCTGACTCCGTGAGGAAAAAAGGGGGCACGATAGTAATTGGTACTTAGTATTGGTGAATGGGCAGTCCTCAGGGTTCTTTAAGTCTACAAAGGGTGTGAAGCAAGGGGATCCCCTATCTCCAGCATTGTTCATTCTGCCAGCTGAGGTACTTTCCAGGTCTTTGAATAAGCCTTTTGAAGACAAGTCATTTATGGGGTTTGGAATGCCTTGGTTGTCTGATCCTTTAAACCACTTGGCATATGCTAATGATACTATAATCTTTGCTTCTGCTCATCCTCCATCTTTGAGAAAAATTATGGCAGTGTTGGGGAAATATGAGAAGATATCAGGCCAGATGATCATCAAAGATAAGAGTTCATACTACATGCATTGAAAGATTGCTAATGGATTATTTCAGGCAGTTGGAGCTATTACAGGATTTGCAAGAGGTAAATTCCCCTTCACATATCTAGGGTTTCCTATTTTTTATATTAGAAGGAGGAAAGAATATTATGAGAATTTTATCAAGAAGGTAAAGGCTAAATTTGATTCATGGAAAGGAAAGTTGTTGTCATTTGGAGAAAAGGCAACACTCATAGTGTGTTGCAAAGTATGACAGTCCACATATTATCAGTCCTTGATCCACCAAAAAAAATGTCCTGGAGCATCTTCATAAGATGTTTGCTAGGTTCTTTTGGAGCAGAAAGGAAGAAGGGAGTAGCAGACATTGGGCTTCATGGCAAAATCTTTGCCTTCCTAAAGAGGAAGGGGGGCTAGGTTTTAGGTCCTTACATGATGTGTCAAGGGCACTGTTTGCTAAACTATGGTTGAGGTTTAGTCCCACAAAATCTTTGTTGTCTAATTTCATGTGGAATAAGTATTGCAAGATGGAGATACCAACGGTGGTACAGTTTAGAAGAGGGTCTCATGTTTGGAGACAAATGCTTAATGCTAGGGAAGAAGTAAACATGAGATCCTATGAGAATTGAAGAGTGGAACAACTAATGTTTGGCATGAAAATTGGACTGGATTGATTGCACTTTATCACGTATTACCTGAAGACTTTCCAATCAATGAAGATCTACAGGAGGTGGCTAAACTACAACAAGGTGAAGCATGGGATGATCAGCTTCTAGATCAACATTTCAGTGAGGAAATTGAAGAATATATAAGGCTAAATGTGCATTATGAAGGCAGTGAGGGATATGGGATGTCACGACCCACAATCTATTAAGGTCGTGATGGCACCGGACACCACCGGGAGGCAATCCAATCATTAATTAGTTGAAATAAATTCATGTTTTAACTTTTTTTTTTGTTTTTGAAATTGTTACCTTTTAACTTACAAGTCATAATAGTGAATAAAATATTATTAAATAAATACGACAGGTAGACCATTCCATTTATATAATTAAATCCCAAACACATCCCAGAACCTGGTGACACAAGTACATGAGCAATTTTTAAGAATTTTACAATTTCTACAAAGCTTGTCCGAAATACAACTCGGACAAGGAATAAAATGAAAGTGCAATACATAGAGGAAGACTCTGCCGACTGCGGGTCGTCTCCCAGTGATGCAGCTCGTCTAAGTCTCCAAGTCAGCCATATTGCTATGAAGGTACCTGTGCAACAAAATGCACAACAAGTGTAGCATGAGTACGAAAACAACGTGTGCTTAGTAAGTATCCCGCCTAACCTCAAAGAGGTAGTGACGAGAGGTCGACTTGACACTCACTAAGGTCCAAAAAAATAATTTAACAAGATATGATATCAGCAATAGGCATACGAGGATGATAAAAACAGTAAACATTAAAGATAAGTGTAATTCAAATAAATACAGGAAGTAAATAAACAATTACTATTTCATTTTCCCCCAAATATCTTGTCACATAAAAATCCATGAAAGCATTAATAATTTAACAAGCGCATACGGAATAAGGACAACCGGCCTGAGCCATCATAATAATCATATTTGTGCACTGCCGAGGGTCGAACGACCCGAACCATAATTACATCTTTGAATCTTGTCGTGGTGTACGGCCCGCTCCCATGAGAGTGGGGGAGATAACACTCCACCCGCACAATGTAAAGTGTGAAGCGTTCACACAGTCATGCACAATCAAACAGTCCACCTCGACCACATTGGGAAAGCAAATACTCAAGTAAATGACAAATTTCTCTTTTAATGGTCACAAAAATAGTATTTAAGTCTTTTTCAGAAATCCATTTTTTTACCAAGTTTAGTAAGGTTTAATCACTTTACTTTCATCAATAAGATTACAAATACGGCAATTAAAACATGCTTTTGGGTCCTAGACTACCCGGACATAAACATGATAGTAGCTACGTACGGACTCTCATCACTTCGTGCGTAAGTAGCCCCCACAAATAGTAGCACATATTAAATTAGTTCACCTATGGGGACAATTCCCCCTCACAGATTTAGAAAGGAGACTTACCTCGCTCCGAAATTCTATAATCGCCTTCCAAGCCCTTCCGATGACTCCAGTTGATGCAAAACGCCCCAAAACTATTCAAATAACGGGCAAACCAATAAAAATTCACTCTAATACTTGTAACCATTCAAATTATATAAGTTCCAACTCCGCTCTAAAAGTTGACAAAAATGCCCTCGGGCCCACGTGCCCAGATTTCGTAATTTCTCGAAGATAAGTTGTACTCATAGTTTTACTAACTCGATTATACAATTTACTCTAATTTTCATGCTCAAATTCATGGTAAAAGTCCAAAATTCCAAATTTTAGGTCTTCCCGAAAAATCCCTAATTTATACTAATTTTCCATGTCTAAATCCATGTAAGATCACATATTTAACCAAAAAGGAAGAAATCACTTACCTAGTGTTGCCTGGTGAAAATCCCTCCTTGAGCTATCCAAAATCGTCCAAACCAAATGAAAGAAATGGGCCAAAATTCGTGTTTAAAACAATCTGCCCAGGCTTCATCGAGTTGTACCTTACGCTGTGCAGGTTGTATATCCTATTACATTTTCCCTTGTTGTACACCTTCTGTTACAACGACCATAACTCCTTGTAGAAATATCCAAATGACAAACGGTTTGAGGGTTTAGAAACTAGACTCGAACATCTTCAATTTTATAGGTTGTAAACGATATAGTTCTTTATATATTCCGAGATATGAGCTTCTAAATTAGGCTCCATGCATCAGAATATTCTGTCGGAACTCTCCACCAGCCATCTACAATTGATCATAACATTCTGATAAAAAGTCCAAATCACAAATGGTTTAACTTTCTGGAAACTAGAATTCAAGGGCTACAACTTTTATGTTTTTAAAATTTTCAGAATCCTTATATATTTCTATATTTAAGCTTCCAAATTCAGCTTCGCGATTGCATTAGTTGCTGCCAAAATATCTTTCTGCAGAAAATTTCAGCAACTCTTTGGTCCGAAATTTATTCCATTAACCTTTCGAAATCCACCTGAGGCCCTCGGAACCTTAATAAGTTGTACCAACATATCTCAAAACATGATACGAACCCCCTCAAGGCCTCATCAAACAATGTCGAAATCATGAATCACACTCCAATTCAAACTTTATGAACTTTGAAATTTCAAACTTCTACATCCGATGTCGAAACCTATCAAATCATGTCCAATTGACCCCAAATTTTTCACACAAGTCATATTCGACCTTACGGGCCTTCTCCAACTTTCGGAATTGGAATCTGACCCTGACATCAAAAAGTCAAACTCAAACTTCTCAAAAACCTTCAAATTTCTATATTTAGCCAAATGACTTCAAAATGACCTAAGGACCTCCGAATTCACTTATGGTCGCGCTCCCAACTCCAGAATCACCATACGGAGCTAGTCCCAGATTGAGAATTCCAAACGGACATCAATAACACTGAAATGCACTTCAACCAAAACTTATGAAATTCCTTCTCAAATGCTAACTTCCACAATATATGCCGAAACTCTCCCGAGTTATCCAAAATCCGATCCGTACATACGCCCCAGTCCGAAATCATCATACAAACCTGCTGGAACATTCAGATTCTGATTCCGAGGTCGTTTACACCAAATTCTAGTCTTAGTCAATTCTTCCAACTTAAGGCTTCTGAAATGAGAATTTTCTTTCCAATTTGAGTCTAAACTTCCTGAAATTCAATTTCGACCACTCCTACAAGTCATAATACCTGAAACAAAGCTGTTCATGACTTCAAACCCCTGAACGACACGCTAGCACCCAAGACAACCGGTCAGGTCGTTACATTCTCTCCTACTTACATACCAAGAACTGCTACAAAGTTATTTGAAATCGCTGTTTAAAACCTTCTGCACCTGCCCGTGCTACCACAACCTAGTTCAACACATTAGCTTGATCAAATTTGAAGATATCCTCTTTTATCCATATAATAAGCTCAGAACCCAGTTCCAACACCTGAAATTCCCTGCGAGGCCTGCTTCCAATATATAAACATCGTATCAACTACCACACGAGGTACCAAAAGATGATTGTGTACCTTTGTTGAGTTAGCACCATGCACCGCATAATTCCATGAACCTTAATAGCGAAAATTCCATGAATCGATGCTCTCAATGCATTTGCTGATATACATATACATCCTGCTACAATGTTGGCGATACCACCACAACGGAGGAGATGTGTAGAAATTGCTAACCAATTGCAGAGTTAACCAAACATCGATTCTCTTGTTTTTGACTAAATCATCACCTCATTACTACGCTAATACTGGACTTTGTTCTTTATCATACTTCACAAAATTTTATTGCACCGATCCCTGATCCAATAGCCTCGTCTCAATCAGTATGATCTGCTCAGACAATCAATCAGCCCATACATGACCAACAATCTCACACGATGCCACAATACGCCAATAGGCCACAATTCGAACATGATGCATAAGGAAATGACTCAGGAAGGGACTACTCAACTCACGCAACTAACATGGATTTCCTTAGAAAATAGGAAGCAAAACACAAGAAAAATAAATATAGGAACCTCACTCAACATCACCCTGTTGCAGCGTGCAATCCATTCTGAATAACATACCCATGGCGGCATGCCACCCGATCCCATCATAATATTCACATAAGGAGATATACACGGAGCTTAATTGCTCACCATTACAAGTTACTGAATACCGGCCATAAGCACGCTAAGTGCATAATACATCCTGGAGAGACTGATAGAGCCATATGCTAAAAAAATTAAGCATAGCTGAGGTGCGATATATATATACACTCTGAAATCTCAAGAGCCCTCTTGCTCACATAACATCATCACTACGCTGAATAATAACACATAGGAATTTCTCAAGCTATTTCATAACTCACACGGCACAATAATAACCTTATATGAAATGAACGAAGACAGAAAAACATCTGATATTCCAGCACCCCTCCTTGAGAAGCGCTATCTGAAAGGAACACATCTGCCTCACATGAAGCCCATAATCCTGTTTAAACCCATTCACACACTTCAAGCTGATTCTGCTCGCACCGAACTAGGTTGATAGCCTTACCTGGGTCCATAATAACCCACTTTTTCTCATAACACACAAAAACAACCATCATAGCCAGGACAAAAACCCCACAATCCACAACATAATGAACTGAACGCCCCCCAAGCATAAATTATCACATAAGCAATATTACACTTCCTTATACTCAGTCTAATTCTTCAATCCATTACGTGACTACATGTCACACTCATACGATCTTCCCGTGGTCATGCTCCCATGACCTTTCCCACGAGGTAACAAGTCTGGACATCCATACCACCGACCACATTAATACTGCAAAACACATCAAGAACCCATGACTAGGATACAAAGCCTCTTTCACCAAACACTGATCTCAGGTGACACTAGAGACAAAACCAGCTTACTCTAGACATTCAAATCCCTTCTTCTTGCTCACCCGAGCTCATGACATCCTTGTCAACACCGAACCGCAATCTTGATCCTTACTTCCAAATACATACTGATTATTGCACCTGCGTACCAATATAAGATAGCGCAGGAATTCCATCATAACTCTTGAACCACTAATAGGGTGAACACCCCTTCATATATAAACCCCAACAACACGCGAGTGAATTCTCGTAATGACAAAATAGGCAAATCCTCAGGGAATAGTCTATACCCCCATGATCCTTCCGAGATGCGCCTACACCTTAAAAGCCATAATACTTGAATATTTCCAAAAACATCCATTATGGAGGCCGACAAGCCTCGCACACGTCGTCACAAACCACATGCATAATTTAGCCACATTGAAGGAACTGATCACTGTCGCACATGTGCCATTCCAACCATGGGTAACAAATCTATCTTCTTTTAATCATCCGTAATCGCCTCAGAAACAATAGTAACCCCATTCAACTCATAACAAACTCAATCCTCACTCATCCTGAGTGGCCTTAACTCACGAGACCATGCTATCTCAATCCCACAAACCGTCTCATACCATTCTGAAAATATTTCTACACTCCGGAGTTTACTTCTCTCACTCCCCCAACACTATCCTGCACGCTCAAAAATATCATAGAACACTCCAACAATTTTCCCTTTCTCAGAAATTATACTGCAAAAGCTAGATTCTTAACCTTCGAGTTTTCTAGGACGCTATTGAGAGTCACCCACTCTGACTGGCCCCGAATACAATCAACTCCAAGGCTCTTCTAGCACACAAACACCCTTTCAATGAAGCACATGACTGAGTCACTGCCCTAACAACTCGCCTATGCCTTAAGCATAATTTCTGAATCTTCCAAAGCCTAACCCTAGTCAAATAGGGTCAACTTTTAAACATATTTATCAAATCCCATGCATAATTACCATTTTACTCCTTTCCCCTTAGCTGCAATAACTTTCCAATACACCGATAATATATAACCCCATGAGAAGATAATCCTGCAATCCAATTGCAGGTGATGGGACTCTCCCACTTAGCCCGAAGCTACTCCTTGCACTACTCTGGATCCCCACCGAAATCCTTCTAAATTCTTCTGTTGGAATTCCCTAAATACTCAAGTTCCCTAGCATCATTCACATATTCGGCCTCCCATCGAATAACCACTAGAATTCCTTGCAGAAACTTGCCAACTACACGACCGCTAACCTGCCCACAAGAGATAACCCACATGTGGAAATTACCAACTGACACCTTCTAATGACGCTCACTGCACACTCTCTACAACATCAATACCCCATCCTAAGCCTGTTTTCATTCACCAACTTTACCAGTCCGTCCGCCCTTAATGGACATCTACTAAATGTGCTGCAATATCTTCTAATTCACCACTATGTTGCCGCTCTCCAACTTTGGTTAACCTCATTCCTTTAAGCGCTACCTGACTTCCTTTTTTTATTCTTGGACTTTTAGAAAATTAGCCGCCGCCTAATACCTCTCACATGTCTTCCTTCATCGTGTGCTGCCCAATTCAATATCATTCTCTATAGGTCTTAAACCAGCAGATCACCACAACTTCAAACTCTCTAAAGATCATCTTTCTCGAGCAGACTTCATTAGAAATAACTATTCACTTTTGAACCACCACACACCACGATCTCTAACAACCTCCTCTTCAATACTACTTCACAACACTCTGACCCCATCCAACCGAATAACTATAATACCGGCGGACTTAACACATTCTATTCGATCAAAACAACGATACCACATAACTCCACCTCGATTGATAACACCAAGTCTTATTAATTTATCCCCATACTTGAACATTCATAGTCCAATTACCCTTCCTCTACCGGAACTAAAATACTCAAATCTCAAAATTGCGCTCTAAGAAGACATCCATTCAAGTCATTCATTACCCCGACATATGGGCAAGCATTTTACCATAATATCAACATCGCGGGATAACCAATCGTAAGCATCATAACAATCTGAGCATAGCCTCAAAGTTCTCAGAAACACAGCAACCGAACTCAAACAACATAATATTCTTCTGCAGAGCAACACAAACAGCCCCAACCAACTACACATGGAAAACATCTCGCACCATATCTGTAGCATCATTTCAATTCCTCAAATCCACTTTTCATAGCAAGTTCTTCACAATGTATAAGATTGAGTAGGAAGAACATAGGCATAATCCTCAAAGGAATTGAATCGCACGATGAGGAATCAAGAAAAGAAGTACTCCTAACAGCCATGTAGCCTCTCGAAGACAAGTACAGACGTCTCTGTACCGATCCGCAAGACTCTACTAGACTTGCTCATGACTCGTGAAACCTAAGAGAACCTAGTGTTCTGATACCATGTTGTCACGACCCAAAATCTATTAAGGTCGCAAGGGTGCCGGACACCACCGTCACGACCCAAAATTCCTGTTTTAACATTTTGTTTTAAATTGTTACCTTTTTACTTCCAAGTCATAATAGCGAATGAAAATTTATTACATAAATACGACACGTAAACCATTCCATTTATTAAAATAAATCCCAAACACATCCCAGAACCCCGGTGACACAAGTACATGAGCAATTTCTAAGAATTTTACAATTTCTACAAAGCTTGTCCAAAATACAAATTGGACAAGGAATAAAAATAAAAGTGCAATACATAGAGGAAGACGCTTCCGACTGCGGGTCGTCTCCGAGTGATAAAGATCATCTAATTCTCCAAGTCAACCATATTGCTATGAAGGTACCTGTGCAACAAAATGCACAACAAGTGTAGCATGAGTACGAAAACAACGTGTACTCAGTAAGTATTCCGCCTAACCTCGAAGAGTAGTGACGAGAGGTTGACTTGAAACTCACTAAGGTCCAACAAAATAATTTAACAAGATATGATATCAATAATAGGCGTACGAGGATGATAAAAACAGTAAATATTAAAGATAAGTGTAATTCAAATAAATACTAGAAGTAAATAAACAATTACTACTTCATTTTCCCCCAAATATCTTGTCACTTCAAAATCCATCAAAACATTAACAATTTAACATGCGCATACGGAATAAGGACAACCGGCCTGAGCCATCATAATAGTCATATATGTGCACTGCCAAGGTTCGAACGACCCAAACCATAATTACATCTTTCAATCTCGCTGTGGCGTACGGTCTGCTCCTAAGAGAGTGGGGGAAATAACACTCCGCCCGCGGAATGTAAATTTCGAAGCGTTCATACACAGTTATGCACAATCAAACAGTCCACCCCGACTACATCGGAAAAGAAAATACTCAAGTAAATGACAAATTTCTCTTTTAAAGGTCACAAAAATAATATTTAAATCTTTTCCAGAAATCCATTTTTTTACCAAGTTCAGTAAGGTTTAAACACTTTATTTTCATCAATAAGATTACAAATACGGCAATTAAAACATGCTTTTGGGTCCTACACTACCCGGACATAAACATGATAGTACCTATGCACAGACCCTCGTCACTTCGTGCATACGTAACCCCCACAAATAGTAGCACATATTTAATTATTTCACCTATGGGGACAATTCCCCCTCACAAGGTTAGAAAGGAGATTTACCTCGCTCCGAAATTCAATAGCCGGCTTCCAAGCCCTTCCGACGAATCCAATTGATGCACAACGCCCCCAAAACTATTCAAATAAAGGTCGAACCAATAAAAATTCACTCTAATACTTGTTACAATTCAAATTATATAGTTCCCAACTCCGCTCGAAAAGTTGACCAGAATGCCCTTGGGACCAAAATTCATGGTAAAATTCCAAAATTCCAAATTCTACGTCTTCCCCAAAAATCCCAAATTTCTACTAATTTTCCATGTCCAAATCCATGTATGATCACATATTTAACTCAAAAATAGGAAGAAATCACTTACCTAGTGTTGCTTGGTGAAAATCCCTCCTTGAGCTCTCCAAAATCGTCCAAACCAAATGAAAGAAATGGGCCAAAATATGTGTTTAAAACAATCTTCCTAGGATTCATCGAGTTGTACTTTGCGCTGTGCAGGTTATACATCCTATTACAATTTCCCTTGTTTTACACCTTCTGTTACAAAGCCCATAACTTCTTGTAGAAATATCTAAATGACAAACGGTTTGGAGATTTAAAAACTAGACTCAGAGATATTTAATTAGATGGGTTATACTCCATATAAATCGTTATATATTTCGATATATGAGCTTCTAAAGTCGGCTCTATGCATCAGAAAATTCTGTCGAAACTGCTCCACCAGCCATCTTCAATCGATCATAACTTTCTGATAAAATATCCAAATCATAAATGGTTTAACTTTCTGAAAACTATAATGCAAGGGATACAACTTGTACATTTTGCAATTTTCAGAATTCTTGTATATTTCAAGATATAAGCTTCCAAATTCACCTCCGCAATTGCACTAATTATTGTCAAAACAGCTTTCTGCAGAAAATTTCAGCAACTCTTTGGTCCGAAATTCATTCTGTTAACCATCCGAAATCCACCTGAGGCCCTCGGAACCTTAACCAATTATACCAACATGTCCCAAAACAGGATAAAAACTTGCTCCAGGCCTCAAATCACATCAAACAACGTCGAAATCATGAATCACAGTCCAATTCAAGCTTATGAACTTTGAAATTTCAAACTTCTACATCCGATGCCGAAACCTATCAAATCACGTCTGATTGACCCTAAATTTTACGCACAAGTCATATTCGTCTTTAGGGACCTGCTCCAATTTCGGAATTTTAGTCCGACCCGGATATCAAAAAGTCAAACTCTCGGTTATACTTCTCAAAAACCTTCAAACAAATGACTTCAAAATGACCTACAGACCTCCGAATTAACTTCTGATCGGCTCCCAACCCCAGAATCACCATACAGAGCTATTCCCAGATTCAGAATCCCAAACGGACATCAATAATACCTAAATGCACTTCAAGCCAAACTTATGAAATTCCTTAAAAAATGCTAACTTCCACAATATACGCCGGAACGCTCACGGGTTATCCGAAACCCGATCCGGACATACGCCCTAGTCTGAAATCATCATACGAACCTGCTGGAACCTTCAGATCATGATTCCGAGGTTGATTACTCCCCAGTCTTAGTCAATTCTTCCAACTTAAGGCTTCTTAAATTATAATTTTCTTTCCAATTTGACTCCGAACTTCCTGAAATTCAATTACGACCACACCTACAAGTCATAATACCTAAAACAAAGCTACTCATGACTTCAAACCGCTGAACGATACGCTAGAGCTCAAGAAGACCGGTCAGGTCGTTACGCTGGGACATGCCATACTGAATGCCAACTCCTTCAGGCAAGTTTAGTGTTAGCAGTGCTTGGCAAATATTAAGGCATAAGGCTCATCCTAATCAGGAATTCAAGTTAATGCGGATTAAAGGCCTACCATTCAAGATATCCTTCTTCTTGTGAAAATTGTGGAGGTAGAAAAATAGCCACTGATGACATGTGGAGGAGGCAAGGGCAAATGGTGATGTCTAGGTGTTGGTGTTGTCAGCAGCCCCAAGAGGAATCTATTAAGCATATATTTGTCACAAGTCCTACTGCCTCTAAGGCATGGAACTTGTTCATGGGGGCTGCTGCAATTATTGTGCCATTGATTCAATTGAAGCAGGTTATAAGGCATTGGTGGTATGCTCAATATATTCTAAAGTTAAAGCCATTGTTTCAAGCAGTACCAGCTATCATCAATTGGGAACTTTGGAAGAGAAGAAATGCAGGTAAATATGGGGGTTCAGTGTCCATAAATAGGGTGATTCATGAGATCAATAGGACATTGCATCAACTGGCAAGGGTGAGATATGCTTGGATTCCTAATATTCCATTGTTATGGCCAGGCAGAATTCAATATTTTGAAGGATATAAACCTATATTGATCATTACAAGAGTAACATGGCAGCTTCCTTTTCATGGTTGGTACAAATGAAATACTGATGGAGCCTCAAAAGGAAATTCTGGTCCTAGCTCTTTAGGCTTTTGTGTGAGGGATAATGAAGGCGGTGTGGTGTATGATAGGGCAGTAGACCTGGGGGTGATAACTAATGTGGTGGATGAAGCTAAGACTGTTCTTCAAGGGTTGTAATACTGCGTGGAGCATGATCTTCACCCTCTCATATTGGAGACTGATTCATTTATGATGAAGAAAGTGATAGAAGGGGAATGGGATCCTCCTTGGTAATTTCAAATGATGTGAAGAAAATTATAGAGATGAAGGGCAACATCAATGTATTCAACATGTTCTCAGAGAAGGAAACTCACTAGCGGATTTTATAGCTAACAATGAGTTTTATTTTGCAGGTATATCTGAGTTTCACTCGTTCTCTGAACTGCCTAGTGCAGGGAGGAGGTTGATCAATCTAGACAAATATCAAACACCTAACCTCATGGTTAGGATAGCAAAGAGAAGAACCCCATACTCATGGCTTCACATGATTGGACTCTGCACAAACTTACATGTTTCTTTGTCTCATTTTGTATGTTATTAAGGTACCTTCCAGTGGTATTATCATGGTAATATAATCATTATGGTGGTGATTTGATAGTTTACAAGAACAATGCAATAAACAGGTGTTGGATCGTACAATTTATCATACTTTTTGTATGGCCAAAGACTAAGGAAAACACTGAACCTGTCATGTGGTATTTCTGGAGATTGGTGAATCATTTCTCAGTAGTATTAGAATGCTTTCATGCTCAATCTGAGAATGGTTTAGCAATGTTTAGAGTGATTTCTACACTAAAGGTCCTAGCATGGAATGATCTGAGCTTACAAGAACGAAAAAGGCACAGTTAGAAAGCCTGGCTTTTGCCTTGCAAAGCCTGCTTAAAGCCAGCTCATGCCTGGCTTACGCCTTGTAAAGCGTGCCTAAAGCCAGCTCACGTCTGGCTTGTGCCTTGAAAAGCCTACCTAAAGGTAGCTCACGCCTGGCTTTTGCCTTGCAAATCCTGCCTAAAGCCAGCTCAAGCCTGGCCTTTGCCTTGCAAAGCCCGCCTAAAGCCAGCTCAAGCCTGGCTTTAACCTTGCAAAGCCTGCCTAAAGCTAGGTCAAGCCTGGCTTTTGCCTTGCAAAGCCTGCCTAAAGCCAGGCTCGTGTACATATTAAGTTTGATGAGTGAGCACATGATTAATACTTTGACAAACTCAGTTCACTGCATATGGGGTTCATGTAGTAGCTACACTTGGCATACTATGTTGGCTTCAACTCTGTGATGGAGATGTTTGGAATTCATTTTAGCCCATGGACAATTTACCGTGGCGCCTGGTGATAGCGTGATAGGTGTTGCTTGGTATTTTCCAGTGGCAATTGGATTCACATACACTAACAGGAGAAGGAAGCACTCAGATTATTTTGTTGTAATACCTAGTTCATTAGATTTTAGCTTTTCTATCTTTTTAGTAGCTAGTAGCTTCATGAAACTTCTATTTTGGTTCGGACATCTTGTAAGATTCAGACCCATTATGGGATTTTATTTATATATTAGCCACTAGGCAACCTGCATAGTGGTATATTTGCTTTAAAATATAAGCTAATCGCGGTCAACCTTTTTGGAAAACGACCCCGATCAGTGTTTTGATGATTTCGATAGGTTCGTATGATGTTTTTGACTTGTACGCACGTCTTGTCGGGTTCTCGGATGACTCGAGCGCATTTTGGCGTATTATTTGAAAAATTGTGAAAATTAAGTTTCAGTTGAAATTACTGAGTTTTGAGGATCAACTTTTGTTATTTGATGTTATTTTGATGATTAGCAAGTGAGTTTATGTTATTACACTTTTGTGAAATTTTTGTTTGGAGCCCGAGTTGCTCGGGTATGTTTTAGATGCATTAAGGAATGGTTTTGGGACTGGGGGTACAAGACTGTGCTCGTGCCATGTTGTGGCTCTTGCATTTGCGATCACCTGATCGCAATTGCGAACCTCGCTTTTGCGATGAAAATGAGGTTTTGGACTGCTTCGCATGCGCTGCATTTGTGATGGTAGGGATCTTCACAAATGCGAGGGTTATGTCGCATTTGCGACCTCTAGATGGCTGATGCACAGATCACATTTTCATTCAGTGTTTTGGATTTGGGGGCATCGCAATTGTGAAAAAATGACTTCTGCAGCTAGCTAAAAGATTGGGAAGATAGGACTTAGCTCATTTTACACCCTTTTGCAACCCTAAGCTTTCTAGAGACGATTTTTTATGAACGTTTTCTCCGCAAATTTAATGGTAAGCATCTTTTTCTAGTTTCAATCAATTACAACTACATTTCTTGAATTTTATCAATAAATCTATGAATTTCTTTGTAGAAATCAGGGGTTTTGGTAGAATAAAGGAATTATGTAAAATTGAGATTTAGACCTGAAATTGAGGTGGGATTCCAAAGAAAATCACATAACCGAACTTGGGGTGAATGGGTAATCGAGTTTTGGCCCAAATCTCGTATTTCGACGAAGCGGGCTCGTGGTTGATTTATGTTGACTTTTTAAAAAATAATCAAAATTGAACCTTTTTCATTTGTGGATAGTTTCTAAATCATATTTTAGATTGTTTGATTGAGAATTGCCTAGATTTGGTTGGTTTGGAGGTTTTTTCGAAAGGCAAAGCCGTGATTTATTGTTGATTGGGTTGAAAGAGGTAGTGTCGTGGTTAATCTTGACTTGAGGGACTTAGGACATGATTGGTTTATTTGCTACTTGGTTTATGTGTGGGGACAACGTATATACAATGTGATGAGTGTATATCCGTCATCATGGGTTAAACATGTGGGGCGTGTTATTTAGTTGTTTTTGTCATATATTACTTCACGCCTACATTGCTCCGTGTTACTACATGTTCAAGCTTCAATTGTTTCTTATTTATGCCTGTTAAATTCATGCCTTCGTTCCTTACATTCCTTAACTTGATATATGTTTCCACGTATCTGTGTCTTCATTTGTTGATTGTTTTTACTTGTTTATGTTTCCATGTATTTCTCGATAGCCTCTTTTTCTTGTTTATTGCCCGTAGTTGGTTATTTCCCTTGTTGCGTTTGTCGCAAAATACGCCGTAGTTGATTGTAGTGTTGTTCCTATATTGTTATGATATTTGGGACAGGGTTTCATTTTTCAACGGTATTAGTATTGTTATTTGGGATCGACTTGCACGTCGCAACGTTATTGATATTGTTATTTGGGATCCGGTTGCATGCTGCTATTGATATTGGTATTGTGTTTGGGATTGGTTTGCACACTTCAATGGAATTGGTAATATTATTTGGATGGGGTTGCATGCCGCATTAGTATTGTATATATATATATATATATTTTGGATCGGGTTGCGCGCCACAACGAAGAAGACATATTATGACTGTTCTTGGTGTCAGTCCCAGTGGTATTTAGTGGAGGCATTGCTCGGACTGCTATTCATCTGGAGACTTGAGGAAGAGCTGCACAATGTATGCAGACACTGAAGTCCCATTCTCTTTTTTTGTACTATTTACTTCATTCAGACAATTGTATTTCTATTTCGGCCTTTGATTGTAGTATTTGTAGAAGCTCATGTACTTGTGAAACCAGAGTCAAGGATTTGACTAGATAAAGTGTTTTGAGTTTTAATATATATTTTGAGAGTTTCACAACATAACCTTCTCATTGAACTGCTTTTAAAATTGCTTAAATTAATATTGTGTAGCTAACGTTGACTTTCCTAGCAAGTGGACGTTAGGCGTCATCACGGCCCCGAGGTTGGGATTCCGGGTCGTGACATTAAGATTCCTTTATTTAGAGCCAAATTCAATGATATATTGATGTTATGGTCATAATTTCGAGTTAGCTTTATTTACCCCAATGAAGTAGATGAGAACTCCCTCAAAAATCGTCTCTTCTCGAGCTCCAACCAATGTTCCATAATACTCTGGATCCCCTCGGTACCCTATATAATCATACCAACAAGTAAAAATACATTATCCAAACTTATCAAAAGGCTAAAAATACCCATGGAAACATCACAACATACAGTCGAGACTCAAACCGAATAAAATTTGTTTTAAGTTGTTAAATTTTTATTCCTTCGAAAGAGTGTATGAATCACACTTACATAATTTGAATTACTTTCAAACTTTATACACACGTTCAATTCAACTATATAGACCGATCCAAAGTCTCAAAAAACCAAATGGAGTCCAATAACATCAAAGTCAACTCTTGGTTAAACTTATGAACTCTTAAGTTCTTCAAATTTTCAACTTTCAACAAATAGTGTCAAATTCTGCTAGGACATCGTTGGTATTGCAAGTTATGCTGGTTGCTACCGCTCAAGCCGAGGTTGGTCCCCATCTAAGTGATGAGGAGCAGAAGAGATTGGAGCAGTTTGGGAAGCTTAAGCCTCTAGTGTTCATTGGAGCATAGTCGGAGGATGCTTAGGATATTATAGACCGGTGTCAGCAGATTCGTTGCATAATGGGTATTTTTTATACTAGAAGGGTTTCATTTACTATTGCTAGCTGACAGGGGTAGATTACCGACGGTGGCAGGCTTATCAGTTGAGCAGGCCAGCAGATGTAATGACACTTACATGGCATGAGTTCTCAGTTCTCTTCTTAGAAAAGTTTGTCCCACAGACTAGTAAAGAGGAGTTATGTATGCACTTTGAGAAGCTACGCTAGGAGGGTATGACAGTGACTTCGTATGAGATGAGGTTTCAAAAATTGGCTCGTCACGTGGCATGGTTGGTACCCACAGAGAGGTAGAAGATTAGGAAGTTCATTGATTGTCTCAACTATGGTTCACGTTTCATTATGGATTGGGAGGTTGCGACGGATTCTAAGTTTGGCTAGGCGGTCAGCACCGCTAGACCCTTAGAGTTGGTTCATTAGCAAGAGCGTGACGAGCAGGAGGCCAAGAGGCCTCGCAGTTCAGTTGTTTCAGTAGGGTCTCATCTAGAGGCCAGTCCCACTACAACATCTATACCCATCTAGGAAGCTCACCATGTTCCTCATGGTTCTTAAGTTAGCCATAGTTCCTACAATGCATGCCCAACATAGTCATCATTAAATGCATTCCCGACATAGAGTTCTTACCATGCTTCATGTTCACAGGGTTCCACAAGTAGCTATTCAGATCATCAGGGTCAGCAGCTATTCAAATCTGAACCCGAAATAGAGTTTTAACGGTTCTGATAGCTTCGTATAATAATTTTGGACATTAGGTGTATGTCCGGACGTTTATTTGGAGGTTCGTAGGTTGGTTTGAGCCTTTTGGGAGAAAGTTGGAAAACTTGGAGGATTAGAAGGTTGAGAGGTTTGACCGAGAGTTGACTTTGTTGGTATCAAGTTCAAATTTTATTTTTGGGAGTTGGAATAGGTCCTTTATGGTATTAGGGACTACTGTGATAAAATTTGAGGTCGTTTCGGAATTTATTTGTTGTGATTCGGCATTAATTTTAGAAGTTGGATGTTCATTAGTATATTAGGCTTGAATCAATGTGCGATTTGTGTTTTTGGTGTTATTTGATGAGACTTGAGACTTCGAGCCAGTTTGTATTGTGTTTTATGACTTGTTGGTATGTTTGGATGGATTTCGGGGGCCTCAAAAGTGTTTTGGATGGTTAATGGATCAATTTTTGGACATAAAACATCGCTGAAGGCTGGTGACTTATGGTGAAAATGCATTTGCGTTGGGCTTTGCTGAAAACGAGGAGCCGCAAGTGCTGCTGGAGGTTTGCACAAGCGAAGGTGGGAGCTTTGGGGAACAGGGGAGTCCGCAGAAGCCAACGTAGGTGCACATAAGTGTGTTCCCGGGTGCGAGGGAAGGTCCACATAAGCATAATGTAGCTGGTTGGGCTTGTGTCGCAGATGCTGAAGTGTATCCGTGAGAGTAGACCTGCAGAAGCGAGAAATGAGTCGCAAAAGCGAAAGGTCGGGATTTAAGTTGATTTCACAGAAACGTGGATTTGACCGAAAAAGCAGTATCACATATGCGTGTTTTAGGTGCGCAGAAGCGAAAATGATGGACATGATATTAAAATCTAAGGGTTTCATTGTTTTCTCATTTTTGGAATTGTGGAACTCAGTCTAAGGCCATTTGTGGAGTATTTCTCATCCCAATTGAAAAGTTAATTGATGTTTATTCAATTTTGGTATTGGATATTGATTAACCGTTGATTTTTACACCTAGTTTATGTGTGTTTGAGGTGGAATTAGTGATTTTAAACTACGTTATTAGAGAGTGAAATTTGAGGATTTGAGGGTCCATTTGTGGTTGGAATTGGATGGTTTTGGTAGGGTTGGAGTCATAATTGAATTGGTGTTCGAAATATGTGTATTTTGTAGGGTTTCAGGGTGCGGGCCCGGAGCTGGATTGAATTGGATCACTTCCCATGGCTTTTATTGATGTTATTCATTATCTTTACTAGATTCGGATTGTTCGGAGGTCGATATGCACTGGAAGGGATTGTTAGAGGAGTGATTTGGCTTGCTTGAGGTAAGTATCTTATCTAGACTTGGTTGAGACACTAGTTGCCTAGATTATTTGTGATAGCTACGAGTTATGAGTGGTGAATATGTGTGGGATTGAGCCCATATGCGTACACCGGGGGTACTATTTTCATGCTCGGGGTAGTGCTTAGAATATGACATGCCTGGAATTGAGTGCTAAACATCAAGCTGAGATGTTTCTCCCATTTGTACCCCTCTGTGAGTTACCATGTTTGATATTTCATTGAGATTATTTTCCCGATTTAACCTAATAAATTGCTATTTCGTGATGAATTTTTTTGTTTTAGTCATGATAGCACACATTGCTTATGCCGACACTATAGCATGTTAGTCATACTAGTCCAGGAGTATGAAAATTGATATTCATTGATCATGTACAAGTATTCTCGTATATTTTCTTTATGTGAGTTGTGGTTTAGATTGGTAGCTTGTGACCACGTCGGATAATTTGTGATTGTTGGCACGTGAGTTGTCTGTGTGGTTGGATATTATTGGCACGTAAGTTATTTGTGTTGTTGATATTATTAGCATGTGAGTTATTCGTGCAGGTATGGATATGGATCCATCCCCTAGGGTCACTCTTTCATGTTTCTCTCTTTATGGTGTACACGTGGATATTGAGGAAAGTTTATCAATGATTTTGTACGAATATGGAAAGATTGAGGAATGTTTGGATACTGTTTGTTTTGATTTGCATTTAATCTTTACTTGCATATCATTGGTTTTAATTCGAGTAGTCCCCATCCTCATCCATCTAGTAGTAGTGGTGGCGAAGAGGATAAGGACGTTGGTGCTAGTTGTGGTGTCGATTGGTTCTTTCTCCGTGATGATAAGGAAAGCGAGGCATTCTGTGATAATAAAAAAAAGTCATGTATGGTGTGGTCTGAAGTCGAAGGGATACTAGGGTTATATATTTCGTGGGAAATAGATATGTTATGATTCAGAGGAGGTTCAAGAGGATTCTTCATTAGTATGGTGTAGGAATTAACATCACTAGCACAATCGTTTGTTTTGCATGAACTCTAAGTAATATAGGGTACTTGAGTGTCCATAGGAATCCTAGGAATAAGGGTGATAGAAATGGAAATAACATCAGCAGAGGTGGGGCGTGGTGTATCACTTGATGCAGAGGAATTTGGTAGATGGTGTTCTAAACGTCAATACCACACAAGAGGGGGTGATTTGTGTGGTCTCCAATTTTCACGTGCACTAGTTTGAGAAGGGCCAGGTTCTTCTATGTGTTCCAACCTCTACTGTTTGCGAAATTATAAATACAGAAAATAAAGTACACGGAGATTTTTACGTGGAAAACATCTGGCTCAAAAGGTGAAAAACCACGACCTACTTCCCAGTAGGATTTTCCCAAACTCTATACTAAATCAGTGAGCCAAAAAGCATTTTCAAAAAACTCTTTTGTAAACCTAGGATTACCTATAATCCCTTTGTAGAAAACTAACCTCTAGTTATTTGCGACAAAATTCAAGTTAGCTATAACTTGAAACCACTCAGTACCTATTAAGGACGCTTCTAGATAAAGATGGAAAGTACAAGTTGAAATCACCTGCTCCAAGTAAACAAGACTAAAAGACAATATTTGAAACTGGTTCTTCTACTTGGTCCAAGTATCCTCAGAGTCGCATACTTAAATCTCACACGAACTGCTCGTAAAATTGCCTTGCTAATTTGCTCTCAGTTGTTGCTTAACTTCCACTTTTGTGCGTACCTGTAAAATAAGAACAATCTGCTATATGATTAGTAGATGAGAGATTTACTAGAGTTATAATGCTACTCTTCCTTGGTGGAAGAATTCTAGTTAATCTCAACTCCTTGAATCCTTGCTTATCTTTGATTATGTTCTTACTGAATAAGGAGTCCTTCTTCTATTATTTTGTAATCTTTTCGACCAGGAGATATTTCTTTAACTCGCATATTTCGTTTATCTCCTGCATGTGCACCTCACACGCCTTTAACTTTGCATGTGTCTATGTCTCCAGTGATGGACCTGGTTCATCTTGAGTTCCTTTGTCAATCTTCAAAAGCATTCAATTTCTTGGGCCAACTGTATAGCTGTTGAGGTGGCATCAAGTGCATGACACGTAAAGGGAGGAACAATATTAGTAGTAGTGTAGGGTGACTGGAGATTGGGATCGGAGGCAATTAAGGAATTTGTGGGTTGTTGGTAAGTGGTTTCTTACCAACTAATCAAGCATATGTGGCGGTAGTATGATAGGTTGGAGTAGTTTTCGAACCATATGTGGCGGCATTGCAATAGCTGGGATTAGCGTTGGAGGATTTATGGGTAGCGGTCAATTTGGTGGCAAAGGTAAGGATCTTGTGTTTGGTATGGGAAAAAATGTGCCAAACATTTAGGATGGATGGGAATAGTGTTGTAAAGGGGATTCGATGTACTTCAGCAGGCATGGTGATAGTGTGTGAATGGGGAGTGGTTGCAGGACAAGAAGGGATCCACAATTTTAACAAATTGGTGTTGCTGTTTCATAGTGGATTTTTTGTAGGTGATTTCCTATAAGTACTTCATGAGAAGGTGGTCTTCCTACAGAGGCAAGGACGCACAGCCGTGCATATCTACCTCCGCCAGTGAGAGCAGTGCAAGAATCGGCCTTTATGAGTGTGCCAATCATGTTTTCAACCTTTTTTAGTATCTCTGTATCATATGACTCTTTAGGAAATTTTAAGAGGCGAATACATATGGAGAAAGAATGAGTGGCATCATCGACAGTTGAAAAGTTGTGTTCCCAATTGCGTACTGTGATGTACCGGTAACCAACAAGCAAATGACGTAGAACCTTGTGATAGTTGTGTGTATGTGTGAATCAGATAAGATAGTAATCATATCCCAATTCAATAAGATTTTGGTGTTAGATAGGTTTCCAAAGAAGTTGCTAGTTATTTTTGAGAAAGTGATATCCCAATTTCCTTCCAATTAGGTTTAACAGTTTGTTGCCAGGATGTGTCTGCTTTCATTATTAGTAGTAATACGTATGATGCAGGGGTGATTGAATGGATTTTCGTTTTCATCAGAGAGATCAAGATTTTGAAGTGTATGGCTAATGAAATCAAAAGAGCTGTCATGTGTGGAGAAGCTGTCTTGGGTTAATTTATCGCGATAGTTGGTGGTACTTGCAGCAGGTTGAGTTTCAGAGATTATATCTAGCATGTAGGTGCTACGTTGTAGCAAATATACTTCTTGATCATTCATTGATTGGAATCTTGATGTGGCAGAGTGATTGTAAAATTTTTACAAAGTGCTATGATTGGCAGAACGGGTGGCGTGTTTCCTACAAGGTGCTCCAGTTGGCAGAGCAGGTGATTTGATTGGCAGAGCGGACGGTTTGGTATGTACTGGGCACTCTGATTGGCCGAGTGGATTGTTTGATATGTACAAAGCTCCGATTGTGTTGGAGGCTCGTCTCCAGTTTACCTGCTAAGAATTCAAAGTTAGTCCTCAACTATATGAAAAGTGAATTGAATAATAAAAGTGAGATAGGGTTCATGAGATTGTAGAGGTTTGGAGTTGAGTCTAGTGTGATCTTGTGTCCATTGATTCCTATCAATCCTGCTCTCAAATAAAAATTCTTAGTATGGGAGGGGCGTTGATTTGTCTTGATTGTGGACCTGGCCCTGCCCCAAATCAAGTGAATTATGCCATGATGTTTGGTAGGTGGAAAGTATAATTTTATTTAAAAGCTATTTTGGAAAGTCATTTATATTTATGGCAAATGCCCTTGTCCCCGATTATGACATGTATAAAGGTTTCCTTTTACGCGAGTATCATTTTCGGCTGACTCCGCCCTGCTGACGTTGATGAGTTGGATATGCCCCTGATAATGTAGCTTCTAGATGATGTGAATACTTCCTAATATAAGAAATGCATTACAAAGGCTTTCCTTAGGTTATAACCAATACTTTTTAGGTTTCCTACATATCCAAACGGAATCAGGTCTAAACGTAGTTAGAGGGTATGAAATAATGAAGTGATGAAATGAAATGATCGAGTCTGACTTAGACAACCTATGTATCATAATATAATCAGGTGAAAATGTAGTTTAATCACAATAGATTCAAAATGATAGAATTTGAAATGATATGCCTGAGTTTGACTCAGACTGCCTACGTATCCAAATGAAAAACTTAGTTCAATTATAGTATATGACTGAATCTGTTGTGGATCGCCTACGTATTCCTGCCAAATGAAGTCAAGTCCTGGCAGAAATGATTTTTCGTTTTCTACAAGGATTGGGAACGGACCCTACGTGGGTTACCTATGTATCCCACCGTGGGAAGTCATGTCAGGCGTTGTTATCTTACAACAAAAACCTAACTCTATTCTCTTCAAATGTAGTATCTCTTGATGACGTCTGAATTGATGGGCTTCGTGCTCACTCTACCGTCCATTTTAGCTAGGATTAATGCTCTTCCCGACAATACACAATGTACCACATAAGGACTTTTCCAATTTGGCGTGAACTTCCCTTTAGCCACTTCTTGGTGGGGGAATATCTTCTTCAAAACCAATTACCCCTGTGTGAATTGCTGAGGTTTCACTTTCCTGTTGAATGTGTTGGCCATCCTATTTTGATACAACTGACAATGACATACTGTGTCCATCCCTTTTTCATCGATGAGCATGCGTTATTCTTGCTGGACATGTATCCAATATGCATCATCTAACTTGGCTTCTTGGATAATTCTCAAATATTGTATCTCGTCCTTTGTGGGTATAATAGCTTCAATGCCATATACCAACATGTATGGCATTGGCCCCAATAGATGTCCTCATAGTAGTGCATTAACCAAGTAGGGCAAATGATAATTTTTTCATACCATTTCCTGTTATTATCTACTATTTTTCGTAAGATCCTCTTAATATTTTTGTTGGCTGCTTCAACTGCACCATTCATCTACGGCTTGTATATCGAATTATGATGGAATATTTTCAAACTCTTGCAAATCTCCCTCATGAGATTGTTGTTGATATTGGATGCATTTTCACTTATGATCGACTTTGGAATCACAAATCGACAGACTATGTTGTTTCAAACGAAATCTGCCACTAAATTCTTTATGACAACCTTGTATGTGGAAGCTTCGACCCACTTGGTGATGTAATCGATGGCACCAAGATGAAAAGAAACCTATTTGATGCAGCCGGTTCTATAGTTCCAATCACATCCATTCCCCAAGTGGCAAACGGCCAAGGACAACCCATTAGGTTAATTCAATTGGCGGAACCCATATAAATCCCCATGAATGTGACAATGGTGACCTTTCTGCACATAGCGGATGCTATCCTTTTCCATAGTCATCCAAAAGTATCCGTCCCTCAAAATCTTCTTGGCTAGTGTAAAACCATTCATGTGAGTCCTGCATGTTTCTGCATGTATTTTTTCTAACAATCTCGTTGCTTCAGTGGCATCAACATACCTTAACAGACCTAAGTCTGGGGTTTTGCTATACAGTACTTCCCCGTTAAGGACAAAGTGATTTTTTGGTCTCCGTAATGCTCGCTTTTGACTGTTAGTGGCACTCTCCAGTAATTGTCCCGAGGAACATTTTGACGTCGTGATACCAAGGTTTTCCATCTAGCTCTTCATCCACGTGGAAATTGTATGCATGTTGATCTCAGATCTCTATTTCAATTGGGTTGATGTAATTCTTGTCCGGATGTTGAATCATTGATAACAAAGTCGTGAGAGCGTTGGTAAACTTGTTGTGGAATCTGGGAACATTCTTGAACTCGATTTTGGTGAACTTCTTGAATAATTCCTTTACATAATGCAAGTATGGAAGGATATTTACATTATTGGTGGTCTATTTATCCTAGACTTGGTGGATCAGCAAATCAGAATCTTATGACCAAAAGTTCCTTGATGTTCATATCGACTGCTCCTGATCCCAAGGATGTGGGACTCTTACTCTGCCATATTATTTGTACAAGGGAACCTTATCTTAGCTCCATCAAAAGAAATCGTCCACCCTGGCTACGACTCTGAAATGCCCTCCCAGAGAATAGCACCTCTTCATCTGGGAAGTATGCGGTAAGTGGCTCGTAATCTTTGTCCACCGGGTTTTCTGCAAGATCATCGGCTAATGCATGTTTTTTGATAGGTTTTATGTCACGTACACGATGTCGAGCTAAGAAGAATTTTCCATTTGGCCAACTTTCTGGTAGGCATTCGCTTCTGTAATATATACTTGAGCGGGTTGAGTCGAGATATCAAATATGTGGTATATGCCGATAGGTAATCTCTTAACTTTTGAATGATCCAAGTCAAAGAACAACAGGTTCGTTCGAACAATGGGTATCTAGCTTCATATGGTGTGAACTTCTTGCTTGTGTAGTAAAGAACTTGCTCCTTCTTGACTCGCTGTGTTATCCGAACATGCATCTAAATGCATTTTCCTAGACGGACATATATAGTAGCAGCGGCTTCCCGGGTTAAGTAAGAACCAACACTAGTGGACTAGAAAAATACTCCTTGATTCTATCGAAAGCTTTCTGACATTTCTCCATCCATTTTGTAGCGGCACCTTTCTTCAATAACGTGAAAATCTATTCACAGATTACTGTTGATTGGGTTATGAACCTACCTATGTAATTCAATCTCCCAAGAAAAAAAAGACGTCTTTCTTGCTCTTGGGAGGAGGCAAGTCCTGAATCGACTTGATCTGTGAGGGATCTAGCTCTATCCCCTTTTTGTTGACGATGAAACCCAAGTGTTTCCTAGTGGGGAATACAAATGCATACTTCGTAGGATTCAACTTCAAATTGTACCTCTATAACTGTTTGTTTAACATCCTTAAATCACTCAAATGATTAATACCTTTTTGTGATTTGATGATGATATCATCGACATATAATTCAATCTCAATGTGGATCATGTCGTGAAAAAGGGTCATCATGGCCCTCATGTAGGTAGCACTGGTGTTCTTGATACCGAACGATATGACCTTGTAGCAATAAACTCGCTATGGTATGGTAAGTGTTGTCTTCTCTGCATTTTCTTCATGCATCAGAATGTGGTGATATCCAGCAAAACAATCCACGAATGATTATAATTCATGTTTCACATAGTTGTAGATTAGGATGCGTATATTTGGTAGGGGAAAATCGTCCTTGCAACTAGCATTGTTGAGATCTCGGCAATCCACACATATCCTAATCTTCATCTCCTTCTTTGGTACTGGTACGATATTCGCCAACCAGGTAGGGTAATTGGTGACCCTTATTACGTTTGCTTCTATCTTCTTGGTGACAACTTCTTTGATCCTTAGACTCAAATCTGGCTTAAATTTTATAGGTTTATGCTTGACAGGTAGTCTGGCAGGATCGGTAGGCAATCGATGCGAGATGACGGTGGTACTTAATCAAGGCATGTCGTCAAATGACAAAGAGAACACGTTGATGTATTGTCGGAGGAGATATACAAATTCTTCCTTCTGTTCTGCCTTCAGATGGACGATGATTCATGTCTCTTTTATACATTCTTCATTTCCCATATTGATCACCTCTGTCTCTTCGAGGTTGGACCCTTCTGGCTTTCTAATTGTTCCATCTCTTGCGGTAGAGGGGATACTATCGCCGTACTCTTTGTAGTTCGGATCTCTTTCCATGAAGGTTTCATTACATTTCATTCTCGTGGAACACAATATTTTATTAGTTTGATTGCCTAATAGAAAAATTGAGTATAAATAATGACAAAGATAAATTTATAACAAATTTCAGGAAAATAAATATTTTATTTCATCAAAAGGAATGTCTCAATGTTCAAAGAGCCGGTTTGACAAAAAAGCACAGGCATGGTTCAAGCCTTAATTGACCATACAATTCCACACTACCAAGACTCCTAGCAAACCAGAGATGGACTAAATGTCCAGTTCTGCAAGGTCTCTCCTAGTTCGGCATCCCGAATAGACACTGTTTTGATATCAGCTTCGCCGCAACATTCCTCAATAATTTTCACGAACAATCATCCCATCACGTCGATCATATCCTCTTCTGGTTGTGAGCTTTGACCCGAGCCTGTAACATGCTCTGGTATGAAAACCTTTTTCCTAGGGTTACCATTGTAAGTTTTTCTAATTGTAGGTCGGTATCCCAAGCCGGCGGTACCTTTCTGCCCCTTAGGTTGAATTGGCTTAGTTATCCCATATGACCGGGCTCCCAGCCCAGATCCCGGTATATAACCACACTTCATCATTTATCAGAGTGCTATTTTTGACCCTTACGGTGACTGCATGCTATGATCCCATTCATTCTTCCCCGTTTTTGTTGCTTTCATGATCTCGTTTTCATGCAAAGCACAATCTTCTAGCAATCCAATTCGAATTTCATCCACTGATAGAGAGTGAAGGGAATTGACCCCACTATGTGTATCCAAGGCCTTCCTAGTAATAAATTGTAAGAAGACAAAATATCCATCACTTAGAACAATATCATAAACTCGACGGGTCCAATTGGAAAGGCTAGGTAAATTTCAAAGACCTTACTGTCACGTGGATTTCTTTTACTTCCCTCAAATGGATGCCTAATTCATGCAAAGCGAAGAACTAGCAGATGTTTACTTCAGTTCCCCCATTGACAAGTACCCAAGATACAACTGTGTCTTCACACATGACAGTGATGTGTAGAGCCTTGTTGTGATTCATTCCCTCCATAAGAATTTCATTCTCCCAAAAGGAAATCTTGTTCGCCTCCACCATTTTCCTAAAGGTTTCTGCTAGTGCCTCACTGGTGGTATTCCTAGTACTCTCACCCCACTTAGCACATTTACCAAAGCTTCCTTGTGACTACTGGAACTCATCAACAAGTCCATAATAAATATGTGGGCAGGTGTCTTCGATGAAGTACTCTTTGACTAGCATTTTTCTCCAAAAATTTTATCGCCTCCACATTAGCTATGTTTCTCCTCTAATGTTTTTCTCTTTTCTATCCTTGGTTCACTTCTTCTGGAGCGTAGCACCTTCCTAACCTATTCATCCCATGAGCGGCTACAATATCTATCATCATACGCTTTCATTTGGACTGATAAGTCGACATAACTATTTTATATTTTTGATTCCCTCATTGATTTCTGTGGTTTGGTAGTGGGTTATGGTTTACATTTGGTGGGTCTGTGGTTCATTGGATAGATCCACTCTTAATACAAATTTTGATGTCATTCTTCAACCTATAACAATCCTCTGTGTCATGTCCAGGAACACTTGAATTATAGGCATGAGCGCTTGCTCGCATCATAATACTTTATGGGTTGGTCGGGGATTCTACCTTCCACTGGGTATATATGTCTGTCTCTTCTCACCCTTTCAATAATTAGGGTGAAGTTTTCGGGGTTTCTTGCTTCAAAGTATTAGTGTGGTCTTGGTGCATAGACATGTCTATTTTGGTGGGTGGAGGTTTGGACAGGAACATATGGTCGTGGTGATTTTGGATTTATATTGGCTTGGGGTGGGTTGTATTGCGGTTGAGTATTATAGCATGGTTGGGCATTATATAATAGGATACAAGTTGTTCGGTTTGGAGGATAAGTGTTTGCGGGTTAGGAATTGGTTCGACGTGGATGACTTGGTTGATAATAGTGATAAGCACTGTCACCTCTTCTTTTCACTATCGATGGAACTGGACTTATAGCCTTGCTATCATCCTATAGCATATGACTGTATCTTCCCTAACTTAATACTTTCCTTCAGGAAATCTCCCATTTTTACCAGTTCGGGGATTTCTGGCACAACATTCCTACCATCTTTTTGAAGTAGATTCCCTCTTGAGCAAGGATGAAATACTTGGTCAGCTCGTTGTCATCCAACAGGGGTTTTGCCCTAGCAGCTTCTAATTTACAACGGCGAGCATATTCCTGAAATGATTCATAGGGCTTCTTTTTTACATTTACCAAAGCGAATCTGTGTGAGGTGATCTCAGCGTTAAATCTAAAGCGGTTCATAAAATCCTTGGCTATGTATTGTTATTTCCCTCCAGTTTCTGGGGTCCTGCCTAGTGTACTGAGTGAGTGATTCGCCAATCAAACTTTTCATGAATAGTTTCATCCATAACTTCTCATTTCTTCCCACCCTGACCAACGTTTAGCAGTATGCCCTCAAGTGAGCGTAGGGATCTCCTATTCCATCAAAGATATCAAACTTCGGAGGATTGTAACCTACCGACATATCAACATCAAGATGTATGCATAGGTCTTCATAATCCAAGTTCTCGCTCACTCGAGCAACTTGCAGGTTCTTCATCTATTTCCTTAGTACTCGTAGTTATTCAAACATCGACTTGTCTTCTTGGGACTTTGTTTCTCTATCATTTTCAGCATACTAGTATACCTCATAAGGCACTCTAACCGTGACGAGCACGGTACAAGTGGGTTCAGAGGTGGCATATACGGGTGGAACATACTGCTCATGGGCGGTTTTATGTGCCGCATGTATGTACTGCGTGTGGGAGTTGGTGAAAGTGACATTGTCACGAGGGGGGATTTCGACAAAATTGGTGGTGTATGGTGGATGAACATAGTTGGGAACATAGGGTCTGTGTATGGGAGGGATTGGTGTATTAGCGGGGGTAACTTGATGTATGACTTGAGTTATGGCAGTGTTTGTGGTGATAGTAGTTGGGGTATAAGTATATTGTCGAATTGATGGAGGGAAGTGGTCGAATATTGAATCTAGTGATGGAAAATGGGGTAGTTGTGGAAGCATTGTCATGGACAGGTGTGGCAACTCCCGGATTTCTTGTACCTCTTCCCTTGATGACTCCATCTCGTGTTCCATTCGGGCAACGTGCTCATAATTCCAAGTTTAATTCCTACCCCCTGATCCCTCTGGGTTGTAGGCTACCACGGGAGAATTTCTGGCTGGTTCATATGTAGCGTCATCTTCCCTTTGGACCTTAGGTTGTACGGTGGCTCGTCTAGTTTATATATCAACACATATCAACCTCTGTTTCGGGGATAAATGAATAAAGTTAATTCTTATATTAAAACAAGCGCGGTTCCTAAATTATTTAAGGGCCTCTTTTTGTCGGAGTTAAGCTTATATTGCGAGTATTTGACAAACAATCAGATTTTGACACATCTGGATACAGAGCAAACTTAATTATCATTGATGGAGTTTGTTGATTGCAAATGGGTTTCAAGGCTTCATCATTGATGCAAAGATGTGGGGTAGTTGACAATAGCTACAATTTGGTTTTTTCAGAGTTTATAAAGGTTGCATGGGCTTATAAAATCTCACTTAGGGAATGAAAATTTCAAAGAGGAAACCAACAAACAATTTAATAGCAATCTCCGGAGTCTCCTCCCAAGATCTTTTCTTCTCGATCTTCTTCTGGATCCTATTCAATCTCCTCTTCATCCTCATTATGGAAGTACTATGGCTCCTTCTTTGGATCCTATTCTGATTTTGTCTCGGATCAATCTTTTATGCATTTAGCTATCTGGTTGTGAACATCCGGCGGCGGCAATATGTGATCGACCGATCCCAGAACTACTTCTTGATCCATGGTAGTATTGAACAGATAGTGAGGTAGGATATCGTGGTATATCTGAAGGCTCCTACTGACTGCTTCAATATAGCTAATACCTCTCTACCGGGCCTAGCCAATTCATATTATTCTTTAATCCACAAAAATACTCGATCATGCACACATTCCCATTGTGATCAGGTTGTTCCACTCATCATGGAGCCTTCTTACCCTTGGATCAGAATCTGCACATTGTATCATCCTCGTACAAAGTTGTCCTTGACCAAAGAGGCATTTATTGAATCAAACCAAACTATCTCAAAACCCTCAGTGGTGCATACGGCTGAATCCTGTCCAGTCCTACCAACTCAATGAAGTATTTCCCTGGACTTCTCACGATTGTTCAACCACTTAACCAAGAAAGTTTCAGGTTGATGAATTGTCCGGTCGGGTGGGTAAAAAGTTCCCACCACTCTTCTTGGACATGTGGTGTAGCCCAACGTCTCATCCTCTCATTGTGACTGCGGATCATGTTTTTACTGTAGATAGAGTAGTCAATAGTCGGCTCCCTTTGGAAGAAATGCTTTGTAGCATATATTTGTAGTAGCAGGTTGTAGCTTTTGAAGAAATCATATTCTCTTGAACACGTTGACATTGCTCTGAACATCTCCGCTAGTACCATAGAAACAAGGATGACTCACAAGTTTCCTCGGAAGGTAGCCATACCCAGAGGTTATAGGTTGATGTTAATTAGCCCTTTCCTTTGTGGGAAACTAGAAGTCCCAATAGTGCTAGAGAAAAGTTCAGGAGGCTAAGGCTCTCCCATGTCTCTTGGTCACACTAGAATTCTTGAAGATGCCAATCATAGCTTTCCCATTGCCCAAATCTTTCAAATATCTCGTCCAGGCTCACCCATCCATCCTCGACTCAAGTTATTGTTGCCCCTCAAGCCTAGTTCGTGGAGGAACTTGTGGTCTGGAATGATGATCTTCAATATAGGCTTCCGTCCGAGGAATGGTAATTCAGTGAAACTGGTAATTTCCTCAAGTGTTGGTGTTAGCTCACAATCAACAAACTTGAAGACAACATTGGCTGGCTCCTAGAACTCTATCAATAACCTGGTCAGTACCGTGTCGGCCTGAATGTTCATTAGCGTAGTCAGTTCTCCTAGGTGTGTCCTAATTTCGTCTATGTGCTCATGTCATATATTCCTCCACTGGTGCTTCAGTTTGTGAGGTGCTTACATGGCAATGCTAATCCCCAGGACGTTGCGGTTGATTTCCATCTAAAAGGGGTGAAAGGTATTGTAAGTATTTTCTCTGAATTCTTAGTGTCTTATCTAGGTTGATTTGTCATTCCACAGAAGGCATGTCATTCGGTGCATCACCCGTTGATATTAGGGTGGATTTCCTAATTCTGTGTCAATACTAAGGATCGACCCACCTAAGGTTTATGTAGCATGACCTATGTTTCCTAAGAGTAAAGTGTTTCGTAAATTTGGAGTCGGACTGAATACTGCGAGACGTTATGTTAGTTGGCCTGACAAAGTCGTTCTCTGGAACTAGAGAGTTTTGAAAGAAGGTTTGGAGGGGTGAAAAGATAACCCTCGCATTCCATTGTGTATGGATGTGTACGACCAAAACTCGATAGGGAAAATGTGATGACAGTGTGTAAACAAGTAACAGATAATTGTGTAATACATTGATAATATTAAAATCAAGAAGATAAACACATATTAACAGGTTATAAGTCATGTGAAATGTGAGCAAGTAGGAAAAATGAGTAGACACATACTTGGAGTTAAACACACAATATAAGCATAACATACAAAAAAACATCGACAGTTTCAAGTCTAGCCTAAATCTACTAAGTTCAGAACCTAAGTGTGATTCCCCAGCAGAGTCGCCATGTTGTTGCACCCTATATTGCACTAGTCAAAATAAAATACAACTGATAGTTCTTCTGAAGTTTGATAAAAAATAGTCGACACCTAATATTTTAAGGTATATTAGAGTACCTATAATTGTGTGAAAATTATTGTCCTGATGGTCTTATAATCGATGAGATTTGGGTAAAGGTTTTAGTTATTCTAAGTGGAAGGTGTTAGGCATCCCATAAAATCTACCTGAGGTATCCTTAAACTTATGCTAGGTTTGGGGTGAGAAATGTCTATGTTCTAGTTGATTAGTGTCCAAAGTAGCTAAGTAAATTTATAAAAGAATGTTTTAAATCTTTATTTGAAAGTTCAATGTTTTGAAAATAAAGTTGTGTGTTTTCCTTTAAAAGGATGATGCTTATTTGTGAGATTTTTATAACTTGTAAAATAAAATATTACTTCAAAGTACTTTTGGTTGAAAATGGGTATACCTTGTTTGTTGCATGAGGTTGGTCTAGCGAGATGCCTTATGTTTGCAAATTCCTTTGTTGTTTCTTGTAAGCAATTCTGTGTATAATTACCTTTAAACTTTGAAATTTTTTTGCATTATACGTGATCCATTTATGATTTTCCAAGGAGGGTTTTGTTTTAATTTTTTAAATTTGTCAAAACTTAAAACTGTAACAACCTGACCGGTCGTTTTGAGCATTTTCACTTCCCTCGATTGTTTGAGGGTATGAGTAGCTCCGTATAATTTTATGACTTATGTGAATCCTCGATTTTGATTTTCATGTTATTCGAAATTGATTTGGAGGGATGATTCACAGCTAGAAGCTTTAAATTTTAAAGGTTTTACCAAGTTTTGGCTAGTGAGTAATTAACCTTGGATTGGATCTTTGATGGTTCGGTTAGCTCCGTTAGGTTATTATGGACTTAGGAGCGCATCTGGATTGTGACTTTAAGGTCTGTAGTATAGTTTGGCTTGAAGTGGCAAAAATTGGAATTTTGAAAAGTTTGACCGGGAGTGGACTTTTTGATATCGGGGTTGGATTCCTATTCCGGAAATTAGAGGAGGTCCAAAATGTCAAATGTGATTTATCTGCAAAACTTGAGGTCAATCGGACGTGATTTGATAGGTTTCGACATCTGTTGTGGGTGAGACTGGAGAGATTGATGATTGAGTGAGGCTGAGAGCCTGATTATGAGTTACAGTTATGGGATCATGCTACACGTCGCATCATGTTATATTGATTTATGCCTGGATTTGGCTTATGATGGCTCTTAGGTTGTAGGAGACCCTCCGGAGTCTTTACACACCCCAGTGAGTGCGAATGATATTACTGAGGGATGGATTTCCGAAGTACTTGATATTTGGAGATGGATTTCTCCTCAGGGTTGGATTGCCCCTTTTCTTCGGTAATGGGTGACATAATCAGTGATATTCCGGGGTGGATTTCCGCGGGTCGTATGGGCCATATACAGTACTGAGTGGTTGAGCGTGATGAGTGGAAAGGGTGAAACCGTGAGATTGAGTACTCTGAGAGTGTGAGTACATGATTCATCTCTATGATACATGGCATTTCATGCACATATGACATACAAGCACAAAGATGCATTTTTCCTCATACTATATGGTATCACGTCATTCATGAATTATTATACATTGGTATGTGGGCATAAAGAAGGATTTTATACTTGTTATCTGGAAGAAAATGAAACATTTGTGTATTGTGGAAAGGCTATTTGGAAAAGAACTACAATTTTCAAACACACTCGTATCATTGGCATTTCGGTAAAAGATTTGGATTTTCTCACTAAGATAGTTGTCTGAATTTGTAACCGAGCTGAGTACTTTTACTTCCGAGATACCTTTCATTACTTGTATTATGATGTTATGAATTGTTGTAGAATATCGGTAATGGACCCGACCTTGTGATAGCTCGTCACTGCTTTCAACCTAAGGTTACGTTTGTTACTTACTCAGTACATTGGGTCGGTTGTATTGATACTACATATCTGCACGTTGCGTGTAGATGGTCGCTGTTGTTGTTGTTGTGTTCGAGGGTTGCTGGAATTGAAGACGTACATGTGTCCCTGTTGCAGTTGCTTCTGTTGTTCGTGGTAGCCTTAGTTTATAAGTTCTGTTTATGTACTTTTCAAACATACTATGTATTTATTTCATTTCCTCTTTGTAAACTCTATTCTTAGAAGCTCATGATTTGTACTACTAGTCCTTGGGAAATATATAAAAGTTATATAATCTCTTTATTTTACTGTGTTGTTAATATTATTGAAATTGGGTAACTATTAGTTGGCTTACCTAGAGGTTTGGGTTAGGTTCCATCACGACTAGTGGATTTTGGGTTGTGACAAAAACCAAAAGTCATTAGCAATAAACATAAGTAAAACTATTTTCTTATTGAATGATTCGTCACAAATTACTAATTCTTAATTGTTAAATTAATGAAAGCAAGTGAATCTTATAATTCTAGTTTGACCTTTTTACCTACAAGTCTTAGTTTGCCTATATTTCTAAAACAACCAAAATATCAAATAATTTTCAAAAGTAATATTTGTTTCAAAGATATATACATGGGAGAAACAAACAGCAATAGCTAATGTTAAATAATGAGAGAATGGGGGAGAGCTGGACTCTTGAAATTAGGCCAGTAGGTAGTCGGACACAGCAGGATTCGCACAAGCAGTGGACTCAATAGCTGGAGAGGAAGTGACCTAGATCTGGAACCAAGGAACTCATGAGTCCTAATTCGAACATGCATAACAAGGAACTAATTAGTTTGTATCAATATAGTGTGTAAGATAAAAATCATAACAAACAATAATTGTCACGCCCCTATAACAACCCGGCGGGTTGTTCCGTGAGATTTGCCTATTTTCTCCATTTCTTCTTTATCATATGTTGCTTGGCCTATTTATGTTGTTTTGGGTCAGTTAGTTCGGGTTCAGAGTGATCGTGGTGAGAATTGAGACACTTAGTCTCTTAAATTAGCTTAAATAGTTGAAAAAGTTAACTGGGGGTTGACTTATTGGTAAACGGCCTCGGAATGTAGATTTTATGCCTCGGACAGCTTTGTTAGGTGATTAGGAACTTAGGAGTGTGTTTGGAATGAAGTTTTGATGTCCGGTGTAGAATTAGGCTTGAATTGGCGAAAGTTAGTTTTTGGCAATTTCCGGTTGGCAGGGGAAAGTAGGCTATCGGGGTCAGAATGGAATTCCGAGAGTTGGAGCAGGTTTGTAATTTCATTTTAGATATGTGTGCAAATTTTAGGTCAATCGGATTTGTTTTGGATGGTTTTGGTATCTTTGGTGAAATTTAGAAATTTCAAAGTTTGCAGGCTTAAATTTGATGTGATTTTAGTGTTTTTGCATTGTTTTTGTTATTTCGAAGGCATGACTAAGTTTGAATGTTGTTTTTGGGTCGAGTACTCCATTTTACTGGTACGCCCGAGGGGCTTTAAGAGTTTCTGACTGAGTGAGGCTGAGGGACTGATTGTGAGGATATGATATGCCACGAGGTGGCTTGATTTTAGCGCATGGGCTGAAGGATCTCCTCTGGAGTCTGTACACACCCCCAGTGAGCGTAGATACCTACTGATTGCTAGTGTTGAGTGACGAGTGAATGAGAGGCATGAGTGACACTGAGGTTGCCCGAGGGGCTGATATTGAGTGACTATGAGGTATGTTGAGTGATGTTCTGCCCGAGGGGCGATTTATGATTCATGTTTTGGACCGAGGGGCTACTTATGATTTATTTTCATTTTTCACTAAACTCTCCAAGTATTTTTATGTCTGAAATTGTTGGAAAACACATTTTCAAAGGATTTTGCTGAAGTTTTCTTTTAAAAACATGTCGATTTCATTACTACTGATTTTAAATTTGATCTTATGTTTTTCTTACTGCTTAGATATGATTTATTTTCATTACTACTGAGTTGGCGTACTCATATAACTCCCTGCACCTCTATGTGCAGATACAGGTGCTGGTAACGAGCGTTAGTCATCTCTTTTCGTGCGGAGCCGGAGTTGGGACATAGAGGTAGCTGTTTAGCGTCCCCAGCATCTTTATTTTCCCTTTGTTATTTTGCACCTAGTTCTTCGTTTCGAGTTTTTGTATTATAATAGTAGAATTTTTTGCATATTCCTTTGATGCTCGTGACATGTTGACTCCGGATCTTGGGAATGGTTTTAGATTGTTTAACTGTTTGTTTTGCTTAATGGATTCAGTAATTTTATATACGTTTATGAAATGTTGAAAATGAGTTGGTAATTTGGAAAGAAACTATAAATATGTGATTGTTGGCTTGCCTAGTTCCACGATAGGCGTCATCACGACCGGTTTAGGAGTTGGGGTCGTGACAAGTTGGTATCAGAGACTAGGTTCTTAGGACTCAACGGTCATGAGCAGGTTTAGTAGAGTCTTGCAGATCACTATAGAGACGTCTGTACTTATCTTCGAGAAGCTGCGGAACCCTTAGGAACATTCTCATTTTTCTTGAATTCTGTCGTGCCATTTTGTTGATTCTGGAAATCTAAACTTCTGTTGTTTCATTCTCTCACAGATGGTGAGGACTCGCGCTACCAATCAGGGTGATCAACCATCAGCTAGACCAGGGAGAGGTCGAGGCTGCGGTCGAGGTCGTGGTAGAGGTAGGGGGCCAGCCCGTGCAGCAGCCGGGGCATTACCAGTTGATCCCCCTACTATTCAGGATCAGGTTCTCGCCGCAGATGCTTCAGTGGGACAAGCTCAAGCACCAGCGGTGCCTATTGTTATTCCTGGTCTTCATGATACCTTGGCTCAGATCTTGACTGTGCTTAACACCCTTGCTCAAGTAGTTTCCGCTACTTCTCCAGCCGGGGGAGGTAGTCAGACTCCAGTTGCCCGGACACCTGAGCGGGTTAATCAGGGCCATCAAACACCGGGGGCAGTTCCAGCCTAGCCGGTTGCTCCAATTCGAGACTTCGTGGTTCCGGCTATGCCAAAGGACGAGCAGCGTAGACTAGGGAGATTTAGTAGACTTCATCCTCTGACATTCATTGGTGTTGAGGGAGAGGATGCCCAAGTTTTTCTTGATAAGTGTTAGAGGATATTGCATACTGCCGGGATTCTGGAGACCAGTGGGGTCTCGTTTGCTACTTTTCAGTTTTCTGGTGCTGCTTTCACTTGGTGGGAGTCTTTTGAGAGGCGTAGGCCTGTTGGTTCAGCACCCCTCACCTGGCAGCAGTTCTCCACTATCTTCTTGGAGAAGTATGTACCTTAGTCTCACAGGGAGGAGCAACTCAGGCATTTTGAGCAGCTGCGTTAGGGGGAGCTATCACTGACGCAGTATGAGATGCGGTTTTCATAGTTAGCTCGTCATGCCACCGAGTTGGTCCCTACTGATAGGAAGAGGATTAGGAGGTTCGTGGATGGCCTCACTTATCAGCTCCGCCTTTTTATTACTAGGGAGAGAGTATCAGATGCTACCTTCGATCAGGTTGTTGATATTGCTCGAGATATTGAGTCGGTTCGTCGGCATGAGAGGGAGGCCAAGAGACCTCGTGGATCGGGTGGTTCTGATAGTGCTCTTTCCAGGGGGTAGTTTCAGTATGGTAGACATCGTTCATTCAGGCCTCCTCAGTCAGTCCGCCCAGCCTATAGTGGTGCATATTCGGGGCATGGTCCCCGCGGTTCTCAGCCAAGTCATTCTTCATTCGGCGCCCTCCCAACTCAGAGTGCAGCTCGAGAACCACAAGTTCAGAGTTCCTCTATGCATGATTCTTCTAGTGGCCATTCTGGTGCCAGGGGTTTCTAGCAGTCCCTGCCTCCCGCTTCAGGGAGTTGTTTTGAGTGCGGAGAGATTGGGCACATGTGGAGGCAGTGTCCCTGTCGTTCTGGTGGTTCTTCTCAGAAAAAGTGCCAGCCCTCGACTTCAACTCCAGTTACTTCACCACCCGCCCAGACAGCTAGGGGTGGTAGTCAGACAGCTAGAGGCCGCCCTAGAGGGGGAGGTCGAGCATGTGGAGGTCAGGCCTGTATGTATGCGTTTCCAGCCAGGCCAAATGCTATGGCCTCTGATGCAGTGATCGCATGTATTGTCCCAGTCTGTCGTCGAGATGCTTTGGCTTTATTTGACCCTGGTTCTACATATTCTTATGTCTCATCATATTTTTCCCATTTCTTGGATATGCCCCGTGAGTCTTTAGTTACGTCTGTTCATGTGTCGACTCCGGTGGGCGATATTGTTATTGTGGACCATGTGTATCGATCGTTTGTGATATCTGTTGGGGGTCTGGAGACCCGAGTGGACCTACTGTTACTCAGCATGGTCGATTTTGATGCGATATTGGGCATGGATTGTTATCTCTGTGTCATGTTGTCCTTGACTGTCACACTAAGACCGTGACCTTAGCTATGCCAGGATGTCCGAGGGTTCAGTGGGAGGTTCTTCAGAGTATGTGCCTAGCAGGGTGATTTCCTACCTGAAGGCCCAACGCATGGTTGAGAAGGGGTGTTTATCATATCCGGCTTTTGTGAGGGATGTCAGTGGCGAGACTCCCACTATTGATTCGGTTCCTGTGGTCCGTGACTTTCCAGATGTGTTTCCTGCAGACCTTCCAGGCATGCCACCTGACAGGGACATTGATTTTGGTATTGACCTGCTACCAGGCACCCAGCCTATTTCTATTCCACCTTATCGTATGGCACCAGCGGAGCTAAAGGAATTAAGGGAGAAACTTCAGGAACTCCTAGATAAGGGATTCATTTGGCCTAGTGTGTCACCATGCGGTGCACCGATGTTGTTTGTAAAGAAGAAGTATAGTTCTATGCGTATGTGTATTGATTATCGGCAGCTGAACAGGGTTACGGTGAAGAACCAGTATCTCTTGCCTCATATAGATGACCTGTTTGATCAGTTGCAGGGTACCAGGGTATTTTCCAAGATTGATTTGCGTTCCGGCTATCGTCAGTTGAAGATTCGGGGGCCAGACATTTCGAAAACTGCTTTCAGGACTAGATATGGTCATTATGAGTTTCTGGTTATGTCATTCGGGCTGATGAATGCCCCAGCATCCTTTATGAACTTGATGCACATTGTATTTTGGCCTTACGTGGATTCTTTCGTCGTCGTGTTTATTGACGATATCTTGGTGTATTCCCGATCTCGGGAGGATCATGAGTAGCATTTTAGAGTAGTTCTTCTGACCTTGATGGAGAAGAGGTTGTATGCAAAATATTTGAAGTGTGAGTTCTGGCTTGATTCAGTAGTGCTCTTGGGGCACGTGGTATCCAGTGAGGGTATTCAGGTTGATCCGAAGAAGATAGAGGCGGTGCAGAGATGTCCTAGACCGTCATCAGCTACCGATATTCTCAGCTTCCTTTGTTTGGCAGTGTACTATCGCCGTTTCGTAGAGGGATTTTCATCTATTGCAGCACCTATGACCAGACTGACCCAGAAAGGTGCTCAATTCAGGTGGACATAGGAGTGTGAGGAGAGATTTCACAAGCTCAAGTCAGCTTTGACTACAACTCCGGTGTTGGTTTTGCCTATGGGTTCAGGTTCTTAAACAGTTTACTGTGAAGCCTCGAGAGTTGGCCTTGGAGCGGTTTTAAAGCAGGACGATAGGGTGATTTTCTACACGTCCAGACAGTTGAAGGTGCACGAGAAGAATTATCCAGTGCAGGATCTTGAGCTAACAACTATTATCCACGCCTTGAAGATTTGGCATCATTATTTGTATGGAGTGCATTGCGAGATTTTCACTGATCACCATAGTTTGCAGCATCTGCTTAAGCAGAAGGATCTGAATTTGCGTCAGAGGAGGTGGTTGGAGCTTCTCACGGATTATGATCTCACTATTTTATATCCTCCTGGGAAGGCCAATGTAGTGGCCGATGCCCTGAGTTGTAGAGCGGAGAGTTTGGGGAGTCTAGCCTACCTTCCAGTAGCAGAGCGACCATTAGTACTTGATGTTCAGGATTTAGCAGGTCAGTTGGTGAGATTGGATCTATTAGATCCCCCGCGGGTATTGGCTTGTGTAGCCTCCAGGTCTTCTCTTTATGATCATATTAGAGAACGCTAGTAGGATGATCCATACCTGATCGTTCTTTAGGACAGGTTCCGTTGCGATGATGCCAGGGATGTGGTTACTGGTGATGATGGGGTCATGAGGATGCAGGGCCAGATTTGCGTGCCCAATGTGGATGGACTTCGAGATTTGATTCTAGCTGAGGCACATTGTTCGCGGTTTTCCATCCATCCGGGTGCCGCAAAGAAGTATCAGGATCTGAGACACCATTATTGGTGGAGGTGGATTATGAGGGATATTGTTGAGTTCGTGGCTCGGTGTCTCAACTGTCAACAGGTCAAGTATGAGCACCAGAGACCGGGTGGATTGCTTCAGAGATTAGATATTTTAGAGTGGAAGTGGGAGCGGATGACCATGGACTTCGTAGTTGGGTTTCCACGGACTTCGAGGAGGTTTGATGCTATATGGGTTATTGTGGATCGGCTGATCAAGTCCGCGCACTTCATTCCTGTTTGCACTACTTATTCTTCGGAGCGGTTAGATTAGATTTACATCAGGGAGATTGTCCGATTGCATAGGGTTCCAATTTCTATCATTTCTCACAGAGGTACTCAGTTCACATCTCAGTTTTTGAGGGTTGTGCAAAGGGAGTTAGGTACTCAGGTCGAGTTGACAACAGCGTTTCATGCTCAGACCGACAGGAAGTCGGAGCGTACTATTCAGATTCGGGAGGATATATTGTGTGCCTGTGTCATTGATTTTGGGGGTTCATGGGACCAGTTTCTGCCACTCACGGAGTTTCCTTATAATAATAGTTATCAGTCGAGTATCCAGATGGCTCGTTTGAGGCTTTATATGGTAGGAGGTGCAGATCTCTGGTTGGTTGGTTCGAGTCGGGCAAGGCTAGGCTATTGGGCACAGACTTGGTTCAGGATGCGTTGGGTAAGGTGAAGTTGATTCAGGAGCGGCTTCGCACGGAGCAGTCTAGGTAGAAGAGTTATGCGGACTGGAAGGTCCGAGATGTGTCTTTCATGGTTGGGGAAAAGGTGTTGCTGAAGGTGTCACCCATGAAGGGTGTTATAAGGTTCAGAAAGAGGGGAAAGATGAGTCCCAGGTTCATTGGGCCTTTTGAGGTGCTCTAGAGGATTTTGGGGTGGCTTATAGACTTGCCATGACTCCTAGCTTATCGAGTATTCATCTGGTGTTCCATGTTTCGATGCTACGGAAGTATGTTGGTGACCCGTCTCATGTTTTGGACTTCAGCAAGGTTCAGCTCGAGGGTGATATGTCATATGAGGTAGAGCCAATGGCTATTTTGGGTCGTCATGTCAGAAAGCTGAGGTATAAGGATATAGCTTCAGTGAAGGTTCAGTGAATAGGACAGCCGGTGGAGGATTCCACCTGGGAGACCGAGCGGGACATGCAGAGCAGATATCCTCACTCATTCGACAGGTATGTTTCTAGACCCGTTCAAGGACGAACGTTTCTTTAAGAGGGGGAGGATGTAACAACCCGATCGGTCGTTTTGTGAGATTTTCTCGTCTTTCCCTTTTCTTCTTTATTATATGTTGCTCAACCTATTTATGTTGTTTTGGGTCAGTTGGTTCGGGTTCGTGGTGAGAATTGAGACACTTAGTCTCTTAGATTAGCTTAATAGATGAAAAAGTCAACTGGGAGTTGACTTATTGGTAAACAACGTCGGAATGTAGATTTTATGGCTTGGACAGCTTTTTAGGTGATTTGGGACTTAGCAGTACGTTCGGAATGAAGTTTTGATGTCCGTTGTAGAATTAGGCTTGAATTGGCGAAAGTTAGTTTTTGGCGATTTTCGTTCGGCAAGGGAAAATAGGCTATCGGGGTCAGAATGGAATTTTGGGAGTTGGAGCAAGTTCGTAATGTCATTTTGGATATGTGTGGAAACTTTCAGGTCAATCGGATGTGTTTTGGATGGTTTCGGCATCTTTGGTGAAATTTAGAAATTTCAAAGTTCATAGGCTTGAATTTGATGTGATTTTGGTGTTTTTGCATTGTTTTTGGTGTTTCGAAGGCTCGACTAAGTTTGAATGATGTTTTTGGGTTGAGTACCCCTTTTTACTGATACGACCGAGGTTCTTTGAGTGTTTCTGACTGAGTGAGGCGGAGGGCCTCATTGTGAGGATATGATATGCCATGAGGTGGCTCGATTTTAGTGCTTGGGCTGAAGGAGCCCCTCCGGAGTCTGTACACACCCCCAGTGAGCGCAGGTACCTACTGAGTGCAAGTGCCGAGTGCCCAGTGACGAGTGATTAGGAGGCATGAGTGACAGTGAGGTTTCCCGAGGGGCTGATACTGAGTGACTGTGAGGTATGGTGAGTGATGTTCTGCCCGAGGGGCGATTTATGATTCATGTTTTGGCCCGAGGGGATACTTATGATTTATTTTCATTTTTCACTAAACTCTTCGGGTATTTTTATGTCTGAAATTGTTGGAAAACACATTTTCAAAGGATTTTACTGAAGTTGGATTTTAAAAGCATGTCGATTTCCTATATATATATATATACACTGTTGGAAATAAAGGTTGTGCTTATTGTGAATTGATTATTTGATCTTATATGTTTCTTACTACTTAGACTTGATTTATTTTCATTACTACTGAGTTGACGTACTCACATTACTCCATGCACCCCTGTGTGTAGATACATGTGCTGGTACCGAGCGTTAGTCATCTCTTTCCGTGCGGAGCCGGAGTTAGGACATAGAGGTAGTTGTTCAGCGTCCGCATCATCTCTGTTTTCCCTTTCTTATTTTTCACCTAGTTCTTCGTTCAAAATTTTGTATTATAATAGTAGAATTTTTGGTATATTCCTTAGATGCTCATGACATGTTGACTCCGGATCTTGGGGGTTGTTTTAAACTATGTAACTGTTTATTTTGCTTAATGGATTCAGTAATTTTATATACGTTTATCAAATGTTGAAAATTTGTTGGGATTTTGGAAAGAAACTGTAATATGTGTTTGTCTGCTAGCCTAGTTCCACGATAGGCGCCATCACGATCGGTTTAGGATTTAGGGTCGTGACAGCCCCAAACCCGGGGAGGCGTGGCTGGCACCCGGTGCCGTACTGGACCGAGCGAACCACTATGTAACTAATTTTTTTCTAACTATCATGGGACAACATGGCCACAACTTTTAATGTATAACTATAAGTGGGAAAGAATTGTATCAATGGACCATCGTTCTTAAAACATGAATACATATGGGTCGTCAAGGCCTCTGACATACTGTACAAAATGAACCTCTGTCTACAAGGCCTCGAAGAGTATTAGACATCAAACAGAACAGGGCACCGGCCTACCCATAAGTCTGTAGCAAAACTCTAACACGATGACTCATAGAATCGGCTGCACTTCGAATGAGGTGGAGTCTTACCGATCCTTCGTTGAATGCTAACGTCGTCTACTATGAGGGCTCGTCAAACTGATAATCTATACCTGCAGACATGAATACAGCGTCCTCAACAAATGGACGTCAGTACGAATAATGTACCGAGTATGTAAGGCGGAATTGAAACATAACAATAAGTCAACATTAATTAATGATATATAAGAATCATCCTGAATCTCTGAAGTTCCACCGTATGTGTATACTTATTATACTTATATATATAATCCTTTTCTTAGAGACCATTATTCATATCTTATGATGCATGACTGCGCAACTTATCAGTGGTAACTGCCCGACCCATCGTAGAGCGGTGGTAAATGCATGACTACCCGACCGACCGTAGCTCGGTGGTAAATGAATATGCATGACTGCCCAACCGGTGGTAAATAATGATACATAACTGCCTAACCAGTGATAGCTGCCTGACGGGCCGTAGCACGATGGTAAATGCATGAAGATGCATGTATCGCTATATTATAAACATTTACATCTCTATCATATACCTCAATAGGACTTGGGGACATACTTCGTAATGCTTGAATATCATTTTACATGAATGAATAACATATAAATCCTTAACTGCTAAGAGTATAAACACTTATGAAATAGCATTACGTTTACGTATCGTTACTTGGATCATGCCAAAAGAAGGAAAGATAGACTTAACATACATGAGTCGATTCTCTTTACAATTCCTCTAACACATATCTTTTGTGATAAAATACGTGACGGTAGATCTAAGTAGGAAAAAATTTGTATGATATTCTTGAGAAAGATTGCACCATACTCTCTTAGAATCGCAAAATTCCGTTGTTATTTTCTAAGAAGCCTCGTAGATGAACATTCAATCTTTGATCACATTCAAAAGAATTACAAGGTGTTGGCATGAATTCCAAAATTAATTCTTAACTACGAGATGTAGAACCTTGATAATTCATTCTTTTACACAAACTGAAGTGGGGATGGTATAAGTAGCCTTTCCAAAATAAAAGCAAAAGGGCCATTAAATGTTTGGCTTCCACCTGGACATGAATTGGCTGTGGAAGTCCTTCCTTTATGACAACTAATGCTTACTAATACAAAGATATCTACTACATACTTATGCCCATATATTTGTACTTAATGTATATATATAAAAACTATTTACTTCATTACCCAATATTTAATAAATTAGCCACATAATAAATTCTAAATATCATTTCATTTAAATACTTTATACTTCATATACCTTATTATTATGGTCATGTGGTATAACATCGTAAATATGGGGTGTTATAACTGAGACCATATTTTATCTTAAATTGTCAAACTTCGATCAACCTCATTTTATTGAACTCGCTTACCCTTTCACCTTCACGACTTTACTTATCACTTGTTATAAATATCATAAATACTTATAACCTTGAAAATAGTCTTGTCCTCATCCTAAAGTACTACTATTAAAGTATTAGAATATTAATAAAGCATGGTACCATATAAAATCAATACATACACTACTATTTCATTAAAACGTCGATGTAAAACTATATATATTTTCTCAACTTCTAATTTTCCTAATCTCATACAAAGGTTACAAATTTTCATATACTTAATTCTTAAAATGGTAAAAACATAACCTTCTTTTTTTGTGAGAGAATAATTTATATATTTACAATAAAGAAGATCTCATAAACTTGATATTATGTGTATAATTTAAAGCATATTCGAAATTAGAATATTAATAAAGCATGGTACCATATAAAATCAATACATACACTATTATTTCATTAAAACGTCGATGTAAAACTATATATATTTTCTAAACTTCTAATTTTCCTAGTCTCATACAAAGATTACAAATTTTCATATACTTAATTCTTAAAATGGTAAAAACATAACCTTCTTTTTTTGTGAGAAAATAATTTATATATTTACAATAAAGAAAATCTCATAAACTTCATATTATGTGTATAATTTAAAGCATATTCGAAATTAGTAATATTAATAACTATATGAAATCATATTTTTCAAACTTTTTAATAAAAATGATCCACTCAAAATAACATATCAAATGTATATACCGGTATCAAGGTTGTTAAACTTATGGGGTCTTACAATAACATAGTCATAAATCCTCTATAATCTCATGAATGGTCTTAATCCCTTCAAGCTCATATGGATTACTACGACTTATCATAATATTAAAGTACGGGATATAACACTAATAATATAGAGCTAAGAAACATAGTAAATCCAAATTCATTTGTGTTAATCCTATGAGGATTAATGGAAGTTAGTAACTAAAGGCTTAGAGTAAACCCTTATTTCTTGGTGAAGTCTCCCTTGTGGACTCCTAACACTTTAGAGTTTATGAGAGTCTCATAGATCCCAAGCAGTGCCTGTGTCAGGGAAGGGTACCTTAACTACAAACCAAGATCACCCCCAAATACCCTTAATCATATATTCTTACGCTTCCTCAGAAGTTTAGAGACAAATAAAGTGTCAATTTAGCAGTTTCACATTGTCAGAAATAAACCCAAAGGTTCCTGATAGGTCATTCAAAGATTCAGACATACTAAAGTTCAATAACTTCAGAAAAGTAGGACACTACACCTAATCATCAGAATATAAAAGCATGAGCAGCGCAGAACACAACATCAACCTGGGAAAACTCATATCAGAATATAAAGTATAAAGATAAGGAATCACATGTGGATTATTAAAGTGATAACAATGCCAACGGCCCTGAGGCATCACAATATGTATAGAGTCACTGTTGGGGCATAATCGAGCAGGATCACACAACACAGGTCATTGATTGCACACATACATGCTTCATTACTTATAACTCCATGCTCAGAAGTGTTGTCTGAAAATCTGAATCATCAATAACATACAGAGATGGGCACATGCATTTGTTCTATTGATTACACTAAAGGTTCAATTCTTCGAGACTCCCTTAAGTAGGTTTAGGTCATAAGAACATTTCACGGGTACCCTACCAGTTTCAGCATAGTTCAGAGCAGGCATGAATCCAACTAAGACCTCATCTCATTAAACACTTACGCTAATAACTTCACTCATATTCAAACAGTATGCCAACCAATTAGTAGAGACATCAACATAAATGGAAAGTTAGTTTTAGTCTTGCTTAGACCTAATGGCATGATATCTAATTGTAGTCTATCAGGTTTCAGATTATCAGATCCAAATAGCACTCAAGGTTATGATTAGGTTCTTCTATGCATATTGGTATCACACAGACATGAGGTAGTAGGAAGAGATGTTTATTCTTAGATGATTAAAATAGAACAAACAAATCATAACCAGTTTTCTTAGACATATAGGTAACTTTACCAATAGGTTACTCTTTCCATTTTGGATTCTACATGCCTAATACATGTTCAACAATATTCAGTCACGCTATTAGGTTATCAATGTGAACAGTTACTCAAATTGACAAGAGAAGTCTCCCAAATGGTGTCTTGGACATCACATGATCAGGAAAGGATTAAAACCTAGTGGCCAGAACAAAATAGGTAGATGAATACGGAACATCATTTCAATGTGGTTTCCTAAGTTAAGATGTACCCACACCTTCATTATGTTATCAAGATAACATACAAACAATTTTACTTCTTAACTAGACAGAGTCAACATAAAACAAAGCATGGTTACTATCTAAGGTTCTTTAGCTAAATAATTAGATTAGCATGATGAGATAGACACAACCATTAGGGAGTATTAATAGGATTCAAACTAACATGATGATTTAAACATGAAGTTTTAACTAAGAGCATGTGAGGGTTCATGAACATTCCTGGACTAGCAGAAGCAGCATGATGAATATAGTCACAAGCAACAGTGTAGAAGCATTGTAACTAGCTAAGTCATAAAAGGTAATTCAAATAACCATTACAATTTGAATAACAACATGGAGACCATATAGCTATCATGAAATATCACTAAGCAAAACATAGTGAGAGCTACATATTATTATGAATAGTAGATTATTATCAAAGTAAACGGAAAAAATATATAATTACATAACTTATTTAGGGAAACTAAAGAGAAGAGGTCAGTGTACATTGACCTTTTGCGGAGCAGCAAATCAAGTAGGGGAGTGTTTAATAGTTGTGTCAGGAATCCATACTCAGAACCAAACCACAACAATTGAACTCGAAAGTAAAAAGAAAAGACAGAGATTAAAAGGGAATTTTTGTGTACTTAGAACAACAAAGAACTCTCATTTTTTTTAATGTTGTTCTTTATGTTTTTAGTGTGTTTCTAGTGATGTTACATGTGTGTTAGGTGAGAAAATTTAAGACCACATTTATAGAGAACTTCAAGACTTAGGATTTCGATTGAACTTGAATAGTTGTGAACGATGACAATATCCGGATGATGATAGCAAGAAGGGGTAAAATCAGAAAAAACTGAGGAAAACCGTGTAGGATTTTTACCTGCGCACGAGGAGGTCGATCATTGGAGGCTGGAGGTCTGTTAGTAAAATCCTTATGTCCAGAGGTTGCTTTGTTTGACCTCTGGAAAAAGTGTTACACCCCATATTTTCGTATGTGAAAGTACGCCATAAGTAAATTAATGAAATTTCGGAAATGAAATGTTACATCCCGCATTTTCGTATATTAAAGTTTCGTCGTTAGTTAATCGACGTAAGCTCGGGAATGAGATTATTTTGAGATTATGAGTATTATAATATTTCAAACAAGTGATAAATAAATTCGTGAAAGTGAGAGGGTGAGCGGATAGAAGAAAAAGAGTTTCGTCAAAGTTTGACATTTTGGGATAAAATACGGCCCAAGCTATAATACCCGGTATTTATGGACTTGTGCGATAAAAGGTACCACATGACCATGATAGTAAGGTATATAAAGTGTGTTACAAGTTAGTAGTATTTTAAGTAATTTGACATAATTCTTAATTATTTGTATAATTGGGTAATTATTGATTTTTAGTGGGAGATTAACTAATTAAATTAGCATATATGGATAGGCTTAATAAGCCCCAATGTAGCATCATGTAAATGTGGATAAAGCCCAAGTAAATGACTCTTACACCATGTAGCAAGGTGGCACAGGCCAAGTCATCTCTAAATTGGGACACATATCCACTAAGCTTAAAAACCCCTCTATATCACTTAAAGGAGATACATATATCTCTACAAAGCTTCCGTAATTCATAAGAGACTAATAAATATCTTAGCAACATGAGAATTTGCGATTCTAAGGGAGTACAGTGCAATCTTTCTCAAGAACATCATACAGATTGTTCCTACTTCAATCTTGTCGTCACATGTTTTGTCGCGATTGTCGTGTGTTAGAGGGATTGTCAAGAGAACCGGCTCAGGAATATTAAGATTGTCCCATCTTTCATTTTGGCATGATCCATACGATACAAACGAAACGAGCAAATGCACAACTTTCATAAATGACTCTATTAATAGAAATGCTATAGGTGCCTATGTTCTAGATTCCTCATATGTCATATTATTCTATCTTCTGTTCATGGGTCTCAGAAATTGTGTAAGTTGATAAAGTCTATTTCAAGATATTAATCAAAGGTGTAATGATCTTATGACATTCCGAGAAATCTTATTGACGTACTTCTTATGCATTTCATTTATTTATACATTTACATTGACCCATGACAAGATCGCGTTATATACGCATCTATTATATGTATATGAGATATGGGAAAATGTTACGACATTATATACGAACCACCACCTGATCAACTGGTATACGTTGATGATTTGCCCATAGTGGCCGAGATTATGTGATGGGACGGCCTCTGAGGCCTGATGATGTTATGTACGCATGTACCTATGCATGGTACAACATTTATATGCATATGCATAACATTATAAATATGAAATTCTTCATAGAGCTATTCAGACTTACATGTTGAGTCTTTTACTCCATGTGTCTCTCATGTCTTTTATTTACTGATTTTCATTCTTTACATACTCGGTACATTATTTGTACTGACGTCCCTTTTGCCTGGGGGTGATACTTTTCATGCCCGCAAGTCTCAATAGACAGGTTGAGAGTCCTCCAAGTAGGCTATCAGCTCAACGGAAGGTGTTGGTGCGCTCAATTTGTTCCAAAACTGCTTATTTGGTCAATGTGATTGGGACATGTATTGATTAGTATGGCGGGGCCCTATCCCGACTTTAATTGTATTAATATACTCTTAGAGTCTTGTAGACATATGTCATGTACGTGAAGGATGTATGGCCTTGTCGGCCTACGTTCAGTATACTAGCGATCATTTTGGTCTTATACCATATGTCATATGTTTGAGTTTGTATTACATGTTGGGTCGTCCTATGACGAGTATTCCCTCATGTTTTATTTTAGTTATCTCACGGTAGCCTTTCCATCTTATTTACCTATAAGAGTATTATACGAAAAGATACATTACATCGGTACTCGGTTGAGTAAGGTAGCGGGTTCCCTCGCAGCCCATCAGTTTGGGTCGTGACGAAAGAACAATGATAATAAGGTTAAAGATCGATGGCCAAACATGCTTGATTCGATGGAACAAATGAAGGACGATTGGGTTTCAGGTTGCATAGATTATGTCTAGGGTTTCTGATTTGGGGTTTTGAATTTTAGCAATGAAAGAGGAAGGCTTTAGGCAAGATTCACAATTATCAAGGAAAACAAGGAGGATTTGAGTTTGATTGGAGTGACCTTATAAAAAATTGTGCAATATTTTAGGATTGATGGGGCTACAGGATTTGACAAAATAGGGAAAGAAAGAGGAAATGTAACGACCCAACCGGTCGTTTCGAAATTTGTAGATATGTTCCCCTATTTTCTACTTATTTTGTTCTCAAATGTTGTTTTATGACTTACCGGGGTAGTTGGTTTGGGTCCAGAAATATTTCAGAATGAATTGAGACACTTAGTCTCATAATGAAAAGCTTAAGTTGGAAAAGTTGACTGAATGTTGAATTATGTGAAAATGACCCCGAATTTGAATTTTGATGGTTTTGTTATCTCCATTGGGTTATTTTGGAATTATGAGCGTGTCTGGATTGTGATTTGAAGGTCTGTATTGGAATTAGGCTTGAAATGGCGAAAATTGAATTTTTGGGAAATGTGATCGGGAGTGAACTTTTTATATCGGAGCCGGATTCTGGTTCTGGAAGTTAGAGTAGGTATGTGGTGTCATTTGTTACAAGTGTACAAAATTTGGGGTCAATGGGACATGATTTTATATGTTTCGGTGTCGATTGTAGAAATTAGAAATTCTAAAGTTCATTAGGCTTGAATCTATGTGTGATTTGTGTTTTTATGTTGTTTGAGGTTATTTGAGGGTTTGACTAAGATGGCATGATGTTATGGGACTTGATGAATGTTTGGTTGAGGTCGCGAGGGCCTCGGGTGAGTTTCGGGTTGTTAACGAACCAAGAAGTGAAGTTGGGAGATTGTTGTAGTTGAGTTTGCTGGTTTTTGGCTGGATCTGGTTTCCTCTTATGCATTCGCGATAATGGTCTCGCATTCGCAAAGTGTAATTTGAGGATCAGGAAGTTCTGGGAGGAGAGTGCATCGCCAATGCGAGATGGTGAGCGCATTCGCGAAGAAAAGAATAGGCAACTGGGGATCCATGCATTTGTTCTACGCGTTCACAGAGATGAGGTCGCAATGTGAGGAGTCAGTAAAGGTTCACGTTTGCGAAGAAGGTATTTTTGGTCAGAGGTAATTTTGATTCACGAACGCGAAAGTGTTTCCGCGTTCGCGAAGGAGGCGCTCCTGGGCAGAATGAAAAGATTCAAAACAAGGGTTTTGAGTTCATAACACAAAATTGAATTAGGAGCTTGGTAGAAGGCAATTTTTTGAGAGATTCTTGCATGGGTGTTTGGGGTAAGTGATTCCTATCTAATTTTGGTCAATCTCCATGATTATGCCGTTGATTCTATCATTTAATTTGTGGTTTTGGTGGAAAATTGGCAGAAATGAAGAAAAGTTCTTAGGCTATATTTTTGAGGTTTTGAATGGGATTTTGACATCGCATTTGAGTAAATTGGGTATGGTTAGACTCGTGGCTGAATGGGCTTTCGTGTTTTGTGATTTTTGTTGGATTCCAAGACGTGGACCCGGGGTCGGTATTGAGTTGATTTCGGATTTTTGATTAAAACTTCGTATATTCTTATGGAATTGATTCCTTAGCCCATGTTAATTGTATTACTTGTTTATGGCTAGATTCGAGACATTCGAAGGGCGATTTGTGCGACAAAGGCCTATTGGAGCAGGGATTTGGCTCGGATTGAGGTAAGTAATAGTTCTAAATCTGGTTGTTAAGGTATGAAACCCTAGATTTTACATTATGTGATTGGTTTGGAGGTGACACACATGCTAGGTGACGGGCGTTTGGGCGTGCACCATAGGAATTGGGACTTGGTCCATTCCATGGAAATTCTGAAGTTGAATAACTTGTTGCTAGCCATATACTCTCCATTTGTTATAGAAATTTAGCTGCAATTCATGTTAGAAATTATGTTTAGGCCGTGTACATGTTGAATTACCTATTATTTGTTGTTTGCACACAATCTCAGATTCTTTTTGTATATCATATCTCAATCTCTATTATTCTTTGTTGATAGACCATGTTATTGTTGTTTGGGCTGATTTTCATGACTTTAGAGAGCCCAGGAGACTGGATAGGTCGGTGACTGAGTTAGGGACTGGGTGTCAAGCAGTGAACGATATGTATTTATGTGGATCAGGTTGCATGCCATAACGAGCCTCAGGGCTGTATATATATGTGGATCGGGTTGCACGCCGCAACGAGCCTTAAAGCTGTATATGTATGGATCAAGTTGCACACTGCGAGGGGCCTTATGGCTGTTTATATATTGATGGGATCGGGTTGCACGCTGCAAAGATATAGCGGTTGGGCTGAAGGAGCCTCTCCAAAGTCTGTACACCCCCGTGAGCACATGTACCTATTGAGTATGAGTGATGAGTGTTGAGTGTCGAGTGTTGAGTGCCAAGTGCTAAGATATTGAGAAAGATTGAGTGACTGTTACTCTGAGAAGATGCTCTTGATGTCATTATTGTTGCACTTAGCTACCATATATCATTGCTTGGAATTTTTCTGAAAGATGTTATATTCTATTTCATTTGATTTTGGCATGAGATAGCTGATTTGGCCTAAATTGTCAAAATTGGAAGAATGCTTATTTTACGTTGTTGAAAATTTCTAAAATTTGAACTATAACTGTGTAGCTCGTCACTATCTTTCAGTTCTTTATTTAGTATTGTTACTTATTGAGTTGGTCGTACTCACGCTACCCCCTGCACTTCATGTGCAGATCCAGGTGTTCCCGGACACAGTGGGTGTTGATAACCTGTGTAGCTGATCTTTGGAGACTTCGAGGTAGCTGCCTGGTGTTCGCAGCCTTTGTTTTCTCCTTCTCTATCTTTTCTTTTTATTGTTTCTAGTTTCGGACTATATTGGACAGTGTATTCCAGACTTGTGACACTTAGATGCTCACGTACTCTGTGACATCCCGATTTGGGAGTGTTTCGCGTTGTGTTTGGATATTTTATCTTGTTTATGAGAAATAAATATTTATAATGCATTAAGGATCCATTGTTTCTAGATTCATATATGGTTATTGTTGGATCTTTGTAATCCAACGGTTGAGATGAGATCCGGCAAGAGTTTTAGAGGAAAAGAAAAATGAGAATTAATTAAAGACTGTTCATGAATTGTATCAACGGTCCAGAACAATCTGTGCTTCTTGTGTGAGTGTAGAAAAGGGGTGATGTGGCACAATGCCATTGGTTTAGAAGAGATAGCACCGATTGCCAACATGGATGAAGAGGTGGGTTCTGAACTGGGTCAAATATGTTGGGGCTGTGTATTTGGGCCAAACGAGCTGGAATCGAATTTAAATTGTAGCCACATTACATTTAATTAGACAATTGCAATTACAATCATTGAGTTTATAATCTCCTTTCTAATTAAATTAATTAGATTTAATGAATCCTAATTAAATATAACAAAATTTAATTATCAAATATATATATATATATATATATATATATATATATATGTTTACCTCGAAAATGGTGTTAACAATTATACTTGATATGTGGTACTAAAGTTATGTGATTTATTTCAATACTAGTAAATAATAAATAAATGATAAGCATAAGTACGGAGAAATGATAGCCAAACCAATGTTGTTAAAGAGATGGGGGCCTCGAGTTCGGTAGTATTGAGGGTCTCGAGGTCGGTCTATAACAATAGATTAAGAACAATAAATGGAGAACAATGAGCAAAGAACAATAAAGCTGAGAAAAAATATTGAGCACGTCAAACGATAAAAGCTAAGTGGAATGTTTTATTGCAGTGAAAAAGTTGTTTCTTTACAAATGGTTGGGGTCCCATTTATATAGGAGGGGAAAACCCCTAATATGGTATATTTCTAATTATGACAAAGAATACTATTTGTACAGCTGTGTAATGGCCTACTAAGGATTAGTACATCCCTTGCAGACCTTATTAGTCCTAACCATGTGTCCTTGGAAAACTCCCGCCTTTCCATGACGGTCATCGATTTTGTACACCCTTGAGGTAGGTCGTGATGGGACTTCGGTGTGCTTTCCCGAAGTGTAAATTCTTGGATAGGATTCGACTTCACTTTGAACCCTTTGAGCTTGGGCTCGAAGCATAATAGAGACCTCGAAATAGGTCTCCTCCGATTTCGGTCGTATACATATAGTTCATTCTAAGAAATGATTTTGAATTCTCGACCCTTCGATGCTTTTCATGATGACATCACTCCTATGACATAGGCGCTGAAATGGCTGAAGCGCACAGCTGATTCTCTTCCCCAAAAGCTATATTTGGTTGTCAAGAGTGGTCGGCCATCAATATCAATGAACAGTCGCCATTTTTCTCTTGTATATACTTGTTTCCTTCTCTCATTAAGAACCTTACAATTTTGTAGCAACAATTTTCTTCTATAACATTCCTTTCACCACCAGTTCTTCCACTGTATTAGTTCATAGTTGCATTGGTGCTTTCATCTTATCCTTCCTTCTCTAAAGAAATTATGACTAAAACATCCAAATCCGTTCCTCGGAAAGAATTCCATTTCCAATCTGACCGGTGGCAAATTATCGGTGCTCAATGATCTCATTCTGAGCAGCTTTTCCTTGAAGAAGGACTTTACCATAGAAAAAACCCCCTGATGTCCCTGGCCGTTGAGAACACGCCTCGAGGTATATAATATCAATTGAGGAGAGACGCCTCAAAGCTGTAAGGAGATAGTGGAGATGGGGGGAAGAGGTCGTTCTGAAAATACCCTCTCATGAAGAGGATATTATGACCTACGTAGAGGGGTTTCTGACCGAGTATACATATCCCTTTACATTAGGTCCCCTCGATCCACTCGTGCTCGAGTTTTTCCAAAGGTGCCAAGTTACCCTGGCCCAGATCCATCCGTCCATCTGGAGGATCGTGCTAATGATGAGGTTTTTTGCTGAAAAGGCTAGGACCATGTTCACCCTCAGCTACCTCATTCGATTGTATCGACTTCAACATTTTCCAAGTCCAATCAAGCTTCAACGCCGGTCCACCAAATCCTTCTTTACTAGTAACGAAGAGGACAAGGATCGAGGCTGGATGACCCGAATCATCCGAGTGAGGACCATCGACGTCATCCCCTCGGAGTTCCTACCATTCCCCGAGAAATGGAACTTCACACGTGAGTAGAATGTTGTGCTTTATTTCCCTATCATCAATTTTGCTAAACTTTGCAGTCTTGTGGATGCCTAATGGGGTCCTCGATCTCGCGGACTGTGTTCGCAAATTGGCAGCTACTTCGACATATGATAGGCGCAAATGGCGGGATTTGTCGAAGGGAAAATGGGAGACGAAGCACCATGGTACATGTTACATTACTTCTTCCTTAATGAAAATACCTTTCTTCATATGATCTAACTTCTTGGTCGCAGGTATTGGTGATTTTTATGAGATAAGGCCGCCCCCGCCCGGGGAGGAAGAAGAACCCTCGGCTTCAAAGCCAAAGAAATAAAATAAGAGAAAAAAGATCCTTGAAGAGCGAGGATGCTCAAAGCAAAACGAAGTCTGCTCGGAGGCGCAAGAAGAATGTGGTCATCAACAAGGATTTTGACCTTGCCCGCTGGTCCGTGGGTGATGATGATGACGATTTAGATGGTTTGGCATTGGTGAATCGAACCAGAAATCACTCCGAGGCTGTTAAACCTGCTGGAACCGAGGCCCCTAACCTCGAGGGAGGAATTCCAAAAGAAATAAGGTATGATGGCCCTTTATCGCCTGACTTAGCAACTGCATCTCATACTTCGGGAAATACCCCGAAAGGAGTGGGCTTCGACATACCTCAGCCTAATCAGAGTGCCTTCAGGTGATTTCTCCGAGGCCGTGACAGCAGGTTGCTCACCGTCATTTCCATCATTTTTCGAAAATACTATAAGGGATGCTCGGAACCTGAAGAAGCTCGAATTAGGCGGAGTCCCGAGTGAAAACGACCCTTTCAGGGTTGCTTTACTGGGGTTGATGAGGCCGAACCAGCAGATGCAAAATTGATCTCCGAGGAGGCTCAACGACTTTGCTCAATTATAAGTTTCTAATAGCTCCACAACCTTTCTAACTTCATACTTTTCTCTTTCATCTAATCGAACTTTCCTTTCTGTAGGCCTTCGACAAGTTTAAGACTGAGCTCTGTCGTTGTGAGGCCGAGTTGCGTAGGTCCTCAGATGAGAGAAGTCCCTTAGGCTTTTATATGACAAAAAAGAAAGGGAGTTGAGGCATCTTCGATCTGAGTTGGACAGAGCACGTATGTATGAGGAAAAGCTAGAGAAGCAGGTAACTTCTATTTTGAAAAAATACGGGCTCCTTCTCCCTTCTTTGGAGGCTAACACTTCAATGACTAAGTTGCAGCAGAAGGTAGAAATATTGGAACGTCTTCGGGGCGAGGTCGCCCAAGTCAACTCCGAATGCAATGAATGGAAGGTACATATGGACGTCCTCGATGTGGCCAAAAATGATGCATTGGCAAAAGTATCTTCTCTTGAAATTAAACTTCGTAACGCTCAAGAGAGCAATTCAGTTTAGGCGGGCAAGATAACTGAACTCGATACTGGTCTCACGAAGGCGAAGGCCGAGATTGTGGAAGCCCGAAGGCAAGGAAATACAAGCCAAAGCCGACAAGATGGTAGATATCTATTTGAAAGATTCTACTGATTCTCAAATGGAGTTGATGGGGGCCTCCAACCAATAGAAGAGAAGCAATGACTACGTCTGATGCAGATCCCGGAGGGAAAACCTCCAGGAGATCCATTCCAAGGGCTTTGATCTCTTCGAGGAGATAGAGCAGGCCATGGTAGACGAGATTGGTGCCAAGTTCCTCATTTCTTCTGATGAAGAAGCCGATGTTGAAGACGAAGAAGAAGAGGTTGATGAGGAGGCTTCCGGGGAAGAAGCTAGTCCCGAGGGGGTTGGTGAGGACAAAGTCCCTGAGGGAGAAAAGACTCCTGAAGTTCAGATTGTCGAAGGTCAAGCTTCCGAGGGTGTACTAGTCCCCATGGGTGCTACCTCCAGGCAGGCGACCCCATCAATAGATTAGGCCTCCTTTAACCCCTTTCTAAGGGATCCATGTGGGAGTTTTTTAGACATATTTTTTACTCTCATTATAAATACAAAAATACATTGTTTCATAGTTGTTGTTAATTTCTGTCTTGCCTTTGTCTTTTTTATGTTGTTGACGATCAGTACGGTGTGCTGGACTTAGGATATAAAACCCTTAGGTTTTTGTGCTTTGATCGATGACCGATAATAAGTGACCAGTAAGGGTTGATCTTCGAGCTAATCATTAGCTTAGAACTTTCGAGTCCGAACTTAGGTGAGGTCTCGAGCACAGTATGCTTCGGCCTTTAAGTTCTTTTAGGTATCAGCCCTTAGGCTTTAAGATATCATCCCTTAGGATCTTTTCAATTTTCCCCTTAGGCTCTTTTCAATTCGGCCCTTAGTCTTTTACATATCGGCCCTTAGGCTCTTACAAATCGGCCCTTAGGCTCCTTTTAGATTAGGTCAATTCGAGCTCTAAAGTGGCTACAATTTTCCACCATTCTGGTTAAAGAATTTTAAAAATTTATTTATGCCTTGGAATGTTTTTATACCCGTCCGATTTTTTGACAGTTCAATTGATAGGAACCTTGATTACAAGTCGATGTGCGAAAATAATTGAGTACCTCGTGAGGTTCTCTCGAAGGCTGATTTTCTCGAAGCCTTTACATTGTTCAGAACTTATATTATCGAAGCCCATATTCTTATGAAGAGGGTAGACTTTTCATATGACTGTAGTCTTTATATTTGTCCGTAGCCTTTAGTCCTCGGGTGAGATGACCTCGGACTTAATATCGAGGGTATGCCTTTTTAGGGGTCTTACAAGTTCAAATGTATAGCCTTGGACTTAATATCGGGGATATGCCTTGTTGAGGTCTTATAAGTTTGATGTTTCCTCATTGAGGTCTTATGATTCGATATTGCCTCATTGAAGTCTTATGATTTCGATTCTTTGATGACTCGATAAGTTTATTTTCGATGAAATTCCCCGAGTATTCGGGAGTAATTGTCCCTTGAGCCTTTTCATGTGAAAACAGTAAACTTCTTTGAGGCACAAAGTGTTTTGATAAACAAGAATGCTTCTTCAAATAATAAGTACATGTTTTTGCTTTCAGGGGCTCGAATTCATGATTTAAAGCATTATATACCTTGCATTTTATGTGTTTTAATGATAAAATACACGTCGTATGTTCCTAANAAAACTACGCGAAAGGGGACACCCGGGCGATAGCCGGGCGTTGGAGCCAAACAGCCTGACCCAGCCTGGCGTTACCCAGTCTTTAGAGCCCTAACGCCAGGGGGGCCTGGCGTTACCCAGGCCTTAGAGCCCTAACGCTAGGGAGGGGCCTGGCGTTACCCAGGCCTTAGAGCCCAAATGCCAGGGTCCCTAGACGGCCAGAAATCGTGTTTTGACGGGTTTTAAGTGTTTCCAAGTTGGAATAGAAGTCTTTTACACATTGAGGGTTCATCCTAAACATATAAATAGACCCAAAAACATCACATTATGGAGAATTCGACAGGAGACTTTCGAAGGAGGAACACACCATGTTGAAGGAGGATTCTACTTAGTTTTTCTTCTCTTCTCTTCTTTTAGT
>ML339012.1:0-70909 GCA_005239505.1 Nicotiana paniculata | reverse complement strand
ATAAGACAAATCCCAAAACTTGAATAATGTCACTTTAATTGGAAAAACTCCCATATCCAACCCAGTGTCGGAAAAAAGGAGGTGTGACATACGGAGGGACCCCAGTTGGCGGATAGTAAACGCACGAATATCGATTGATTAGTCTTACGTCGCCCTTTCAAGAAATCTCATGAAGGCTTGCACTGCCGTAACATTTTAGATGCTCTTTAGTTTGTATGTCTTGTTCTTTGGTTATCAATGGTAATGTTTACAGTGTTACCAAAAAAAATATTTGATCACTCAAAATGTAAAACAACTTTTGTATTACTGATATCCTAAAATGGTGTTACAAGGTAGCGGTTATGGCGGATAACAAGAATACTTGAATAAAACTAAAACTTGTAAACTGACAGAGTATAAAAAAACCAACTCGTAAAGAAAAATTATATATGTCTCGCCTTTTGACCTATAAAAACATGATGAAAAAGATCAAACAACACTTCGCAATCATCATGTCAACAATATAAATCATTAGAAATATAGTATCAAATGAGATCCGTTCCATAGAAACTAACGATTGTCAACTTCCATCAGACGACAACATTCAGCAATTCTCACAACACAGAGACAGCACAAAGACAAAAAAGAATCTGCCATCCAAAACAAAAGCCTAAGAAATGACAAATGACGAAGAATCCAAGAAAACAGCTAAACTACAAAGAGGAAACAACAGACTTTCCTATTTCGACTAAATGGAAGAAGTCAACGTCTCTGCTTGGATTATCATAGAAATTAAAAAACAGGAATAATGCGTTTAAGATGATTTCGATATCTAAAGACAAAGGAAGAGGTAACTTACTTTGACTTCTCTTGTATTATCATTTACTTGTTTGCTCCAAAGTCAAACTTGATAATCGATGATTATTGTCCAGTGTGAATTACAGCATTCGAATTAATTCTTTTGACAGCAATATATCTGTCTTTTCTTCATAGTTTTAATTGCGTAATAAATTTGTTGAAATTGTACTTGGAACAACTTTTGAGACAGCTCGTGTCCAATTTTGACACCATATAATTGAATGTGTTAAAAGGATATGAGGCATACCTAAATTCATATGAAAAGAAGTCAACTCAAATGACCTAAAAACGGGTCAATTCGTTTTTTGGCTCTTTACAAATTTGTTTTTAGTTTTATGATCCTACCTCGTTTTTTTACACATGGGAAATGTACTTTTACACATAAGAGATCTGTCTTTTACGCATAAGAGATCTAAAATGATCATTTTCTTAAATATAAAATTGTAAAGAAGCTTGATGAACAAATAAGACCCTAAAAACTCTTGAATCCATGTGGATATGTACAAAAATATGTACTATTAGATATAGAGGATCCTAAGGGTCGTTTGGTAGGATGCATTAGATAAAATAATGTATGCATTAGCTTTGTGTATTCATAATACCTTGTTTGATACACGTTTTGAACCTATGCATCAGTTATGCAAACATTAATTATACACCATATTTGGTATTATCCTATGCATAACTAATGCATAAGAAATCATGGTATTAACAATGCAATGAGTTTTAATGCATGCATTAGCTTAGTTAAAGACAAAATTGTCATTCAAAATTTGTGCTTGATAAAAATATGTTATTATATTAATGCAAGTTTGAAATAATCCAAGAAAGTGGAAAATAAAATTATATCCCTAGTAAAGAAATAAATACTTAGCATATTTTTTTTATAAATAAAATATTCAGTTCTATACTACAATATATGTAGACAAAGAAAAAAAAAATTTAAAACTTTTTTCATATAAAACAAATCATCAGCATATGTTTCTTTTGAAAAGATAAAGTGATGGACTGGTTATGAGGGTATTTTTGTAAACAAATAATTCTTTTAGAAATTGTGCAACGCTTTAATACATCAAAACAAACAATGGATAAGAAATATGTTAGCATTACTAATACACCTTATTCAACGTTATTCTTATATACTCTACCAAACGACCCCTTAAATAAATTTAATCCTGAATGGAGTACAATTTATTACATTGAAGTGACTGAGGATCAAATGGAACGAGATGGATATAGATGATTTATATAGGTGACTCCAATTGAGATTATTACTGTTGTTATTGTTATTTTACTTGCGCTTAGTTTTAAGTGGGGCATTTGCATCTATACCCTCTTTTTGTGTCACGTTTTAACTTGTGCCCTCTTTGCAAAAAAAATTGCAAGTGTACCCGCTTTTTCGCATAACTTCAGCATACGGGGCTGAAGTAGCAAAGGCAATCATGCAAAACTTCAGCATTCTAGTAGACGGGCCTGAAGTAGCAAGTGTACTGAACTTAAGCATAGTAGCTGAACTTAAGCATAGTAGCTGAAGTTTTGTTCTCTATTTGCTGAAGTTTTTGTTTTTGTAACTGGCGAACTTCAGCTCTAGAGCTGAAGTTTTTGTTTTGTAACTGGCGAACTTCAGCTCTAGAGCTGAAGTTTTTGTTTTTGTTTTTGTAACTGGCGAACTTCAGCTCTAGAGTTGAAGCTTTTGTTTTGTAACTGGCGAACTTCAGCTCTATAGCTGAAGTTTTTGTTTTGTAATTGGCGAACTTTAGCTCTAGAGCTGAAGTAGCTGAAGTTTTGTTCTCTATTTGCTGAAGTTTTTGTTTAACTTGTGCACGTCTTAACGCAAAGCTTTTGTTTGTAATTGCTGAAGTTTTTGTTTTTGTAACTGGCGAGTTTTTGTTTTGTAACTAGCGAACTTCAGCTCTGATAAACATATTTATGGCAATCATCCTATGAACTGAAGTTCCATAACAGCACCAACAGCAGCAGAAGGAAGAAGAAGAAGAAGAAGAAGAAGAAGAGGAAGAAGAAGAAGAGGAGGAAGAAGAAGAGGAAGAAGAAGAGGAAGAAGAGGAAGAAGAAGAGGAAGAAGAAGAGGAAGAAGAGGAGGAAGAAGAGGAAGAAGAAGAGGAAGAAGAAGAGGAAGAGGAAGAAGAAGAAGAGGAAGAAGAAGAAGAAGAGGAAGAAGAAGAAGAGGAAGAAGAAGAAGAGGAAGAAGAAGAGGAAGAAGAAGAGGAAGAAGAGGAAGAAGAGGAGGAAGAAGAGGAAGAAGAAGAGGAAGAAGAGGAGGAAGAAGAGGAAGAAGAAGAGGAAGAAGAAGAGGAAGAAGAGGAAGAAGAGGAAGAAGAAGAAGAAGAGGAAGAAGAAGAGGAAGAAGAAGAGGAAGAAGAGGAGGAAGAAGAGGAGGAAGAAGAGGAGGAAGAGGAGGAAGAAGAGGAGGAAGAGGAGGAAGAAGAGGAAGAGGAAGAGGAAGAGGAAGAGGAAGAGGAAGAGGAAGAGGAGGAGGAAGAAGAAGAAGAAGAAGAAGAAGAAGAAGAAGAAGAAAACGAAGGAGGAGAAGGGGGGCTGAAATTATTTAAAAAGTGAGTACAAGGTTAAAAAATTTTAAAAAATGGGTATACGTTACATGGGGGTGATCAAATAGGACACCCCGTGCAATTTTTACGTTTTAAGTTGTATGCGTCTTCGACATGTTAATGGCACAATATGAACAGTCACGATTTCTAAGAGTACTTATGTGGGTGATATGACATAGTCTAAACTCTAAAGATGCACGATATAGCCCGATTCATTTTAACCACTAAATTTGGAATTTAAATATATGAACATGACACGTTACGTCAATAAGTTATCATTTTAGGATTATAAAGGTAAAAAATGTAAAAGAAAATTAAGTGGCTGTAAGTTTTAGATAAAACGTTGGAAGTGTCGAACAATTTTTTTGTTTTCTCCTTTATGTTCTATTGAAGTAAAGAATTATGTCATATAAATTCTATAACTAGTATCCAGGATAGCACTAGACTGGCTAATGGACACTCAAGTTGACATGAAATCATCGTTTCTTTTGTCTTAAATCAAATTTGGCTTGTTGACAGATAAAACTAAACCAAAGCAAAAGACAAAAGATTCATGCATTATATATACTGAATAGAGAGCAGCTTTCATTTTGTGTGTCAAGGCGTCAAGCAAAGATAGAAGAGTTTTCAGCTTTGCTTGTTCATATCTATTTGGAAGTTGAAACAGAAATGGATTTGAAAACAAGTGTTAAATCTGAGATGGCGAGCCCTGGAAAAAGAAGCATATCTATGGTGGATTATGACATTCCAGAGACGACGAAACGTGTGAAAAGACGAAGAAGGTCTCCCCCTGCAATTGAACTGAATGAGAACATTGGCCAACAAGGTGAAAAGCAGAAGATGGACTCATCTAAAGTTGATCAAAATATTGCTCATACACCCACTGTGAAGAGAAGTTCAAGATTCAGAGGAGTTAGCAGGTAGTACCAAATTAAAAATGTTAAAAGGACATTTTCTGGTCCTTTTTCCCCCTTTGAGTTATATAGGTTTAAGAAACTAATTCTTGATTACCTTGGATTTAGGCATCGATGGACGGGGCGCTATGAGGCTCATTTGTGGGACAAGAGTTCTTGGAATGTAACTCAGAAAAAGAAAGGAAAACAAGTATATCTTGGTGAGTACTGCACTTGGTGCTATAGACCAATATTTGATTCAAGAATCGAATTTTGGGTGAAAAAAATGTACTTGTATGTTGTGTTTTAAATTGTGCAGGAGCATATGATGAAGAAGAATCTGCAGCAAGAGCATATGATTTGGCTGCAATCAAGTACTGGGGTACATCAACTTTCACTAATTTTCCGGTATGATCACCTCAGCTGACTCAAAACTTGTGTATACTTGCTATTTCACAGTCCTTTTGCTTTTAATTTTTTCTATTTGATTGAAAATTCTGTCTTAAACTCTTTCCTACAGATATCGGATTATGAGAAAGAAATTGAAATAATGCAAACTGTGACTAAGGAGGAGTACTTAGCCTCCTTAAGAAGGTATTTGTTCAACTTGATTTTCAATCAGATAAAGACAATCTTTTCATCAAAAACACAAAACTTACCGGAGTTTTTTGCTGTTCTAATGCAGGAGAAGCAGTGGTTTCGCCCGGGGTGTATCTAAATACAGAGGAGTAGCAAGGTAAATAAATTCATTTCACCTTGATAATCAAGGCCACTGTTCAGAAACTTTACTATATGTTGATCAAAATTAGTAACAAAGGATTTTGCATTGATACAACTTGCAGGCATCATCACAATGGCAGATGGGAAGCAAGAATAGGTAGAGTTTTCGGTAACAAATACCTCTACTTAGGTACTTACAGTAAGTACTTTCACCCCATAATTTTGAGCACTGATCAAATCAAGACTGTTAAAACAGGCTGCCAACTTGAATCTTGTGTTTTGTTTTTTGTAGGCACTCAAGAGGAAGCAGCACGAGCTTATGACATTGCTGCAATTGAATACAGAGGGATTAATGCTGTGACTAACTTTGACTTAAGCACCTATATTAGATGGCTAAAACCAGGTGCCAATTCTCAGATGTCATTCCAAGACATAAGATCAGAAAATCAGGCTATACAAATGAACACTAACGATATGATTAACCCGATAAATGATCCTAAATTCCCTTTCAGCTCCAATTATTTTACCACAACTAGAGAAACTCTGCCGCCTATTCCTCAGAGCCAAGAACCTATTGAAAGAAAAATGCCCTTAAGTCCGTGCAACAAGTCGTCGTCACCTACAGCTCTCAGCCTTCTGCTTCGCTCCTCCATGTATCGTGAGCTTGTGGAGAAGAATTCTACCACTACTGCTAGTGAAAAGGAAGGGCCAAACATGAAGAATAAAATACAAACAAACACAGAAGATGAGTTTGTGTTTTACACAAGTGATAAGTTGCCTCCATTGGAGTCTTTGGAGAAGGGTACTTCTTCTCGTCTGTGTGATAGAGCAGGGCAGTCCTTTTGGAATGTGATGCCTTAAATTACTTAACAGTTCAACAATTTGCAGTGAAGAATAACTGAAACTTGGTAGTCATCTAGGAATAGATGAGAAGTAGTTTCATCATAGGTACATAAAATGAACAGAGTGAAAATCTCTCTTTTTGCAAAGAAATCAGATCTATCAAATGCTTTTGGACTTGAGAGATACAAAGTTGCAATTTCAAAGAATGGATTACGAGTATTGGCCTGCATTCAACAATAATTGAGTTTTAATTATATGCACCAATGGTGTAAAAGATATTTGCACAACTGAGTAACTTAAAAGGCAATTCTACGTGATCTCCCGTAATTAACATTTATTGATAACCTTGAATATTGCATTGCGATCGGGAAGCTATTTGCAGGTTTCAAACTATTGGTAGCACTGCTTGAAATATCATTGTTCAACAACTCTCATTCTATTCGTAGACTTTATTGCAGAATCATGATTCATGAATAACATAGAAAAAGATACCCCACTACACAACTAAAGAGGAACCATCGACCTCTAACAATTATCAAGATACGGGCTAATGACAGGGGCCTTTTCCCTTTTCTATCTAAAGACAACAGACGTTCCTAAAGAAACTACAAACACAAAATAGAGCTTGTTGTCTGTATGTTTTCACTACTAGAAGGCTGAAGGTATCTAGGATTTTCAGATCATAGTAAACATATGAATAGAGAAAAAATTTATGTGGCACGAGCTGTTCAAGTGGGAAAGAGTTGAGCAAAATTATGAACTATCATATAATTCAAACAGCTAGCAGCAGGCTTAGCCTGGCTGTATCATGCCTTCTTCTTTTTGGAATTGAGCATTACATAACCGATAAACATGCTCAGCAAGCAGATGAGTGCCATTCCAGCAAATACAGGAATAAGAATCGCACACTCTTGAGGTAGAAAATACTTGTGCACAAAATGATCAGTATCGACCAATGGCTGAAACAGAAAAAGCATATATCAACCCCATATAATAACGTAGGTCGCAAAAAGTCACTACATCAGGGCAAAGATAGAAGAACTGACCAGAATGATGACCCAGAAGGTATAATATGTGAAAATAGACAAACTAGTTACTGTCAAAAGCAGCCCAATCGTTCTGTCTGCTAATTCCATCGTGACTCTTTTGCTTGTGCAGACCCTAAATGTGGAATGCCATATTAAATTACAAAGAACAACACGGAGGCAAAACAAAATCACTGCCCTAGGCAGAAGTATGTAAATGAATTCCAAAGAAATGAAAGCAGGAAAAGCAAACAGGGAGGAGGGAGGGAGGGAATGCACATGGAACACTCAAGATGTGACATTACACGACCAAATGTTATGCATCATTCAAGCCAATACACATGACATACATTCTTTCTCAAGAATAGAACTGTAAGACCAACTCAGTAACTGAAAAGTTGAATATCCCTCTGATGTACCAAAGAATACAATGATTGCTGATGAAAAAACATTACTAATCCACTATATGTTTAGCTACCTTATAATTTCCAACTATTACCTGGTTTTATTGCACCAATGCACAATATATGACTTAATTACCCTTGGTATCTATACAATCATATATTTCCAAGAAAACTGCCAAAACCACATAGCAGTCTTCTATCCAGACCACACAAAAATTTTAACAACAAAGAGGAGAGGGGTGACGTTTCATTAACAAAATGCTCCCAATAAAAACAAATCTGGAAAGAAACATACCAGCTCCAGGAGAAAAAGAGATAGAACTGAAGAAACCTGAAGATATTAGACCTAGTTTATATTTCTCAGAATGTAATGGTTTGTCTACCAAGGTGCACAGATATGCTTTTATAGTGCTTTTGAAGTCAATCCAATATCGACTAGATTTCAGTACACAACAGGACATATAGTGAAACCTCCAACAGTTTGTAAAGCAACATTTCAGATCTGAGTCATATGTTTATCAAATAAACACCTATAGTAGAGAATGCTTGGAATATCAGGCACTTATAAGTCAGAACATACAAGAAAATTAATGAGAATATAACAAGGAACTGGTAGCCTAAAGCATGATGGTGCTACCTCTTAATATCTGTGAGAGTATAAGGTGTATTTACATCAGCATATCATGTTAATACGGATGTGTTTCCTTCTGGTACGATCACCGTATATTTGCAAACAAATATTTGACCCAAACACGTGAATCTGGTTTCAGTCATCTCCAAAGTCGCACATACGCATCCAAATGTGTGACCTAGCGGTCAATGAAGTGGCCCGGACACCAAAAAAAAATAGCACATACAGTAGTTTCATTTTGAAGCAACACTCAAAGAGATTAGGGAGCACTTAAACAGATTGACAGTCTACTCTATGATCCTCCATGCTAGCTACACAAATAAGGAGGAAAATATCGGATATTAAAGCTAAAATAATTACATAAACGCTGGACATCAGCATACAGCTGTAAAATAAATTCAGATTGAATTTACCTACGCGATTAGCCTGAAAACTGAGAAACAAACAACGTAAATGCTACAAATTAATCAGAAAATTCAAAGCCGCAAACATATGCATTGAAGAGGTTTTCGCTGATAGGCAAAAAACATATACACACAAACATCGATTATCCCCATAAACGAACTTCAATTCCTTAATTTCACGGCAAGTTCCAATATTTCACATTAAAGGGAGAAATTACCTTGAAATTTTTATTATTTGGCGTTAAATGCTTTCGTTTCAGAGCACGAAGATCGTTATCATCTTCCAAATCGACATTGATTCCTTTATGCTTCCATTAGTTTAGGAGAATCCTGAATAAATGGGCCATCAGCGTTTTGTCTCATATTGGCCAAAATGAAAGAAGGGGGAGGTGACCGACAGAAATGGGCCCTGTAAGGCCTGGTATTCTTAGCCGAATGATCCAAATTGGCGGTATTTAAAAAATGGCCCTTTGAGCCGTACCCAGTGTGTTTGCTGGATTGGTAGAGTTTATGCTATATCTATAAGTGTTAGCCGAATGATCCAAATTGGTGGTATTAAAATAATGGCTCCTTGACCCGTACTCGGTGTGTTTTCCCTGGGATTGTTTATCAAAGTCTATCAGGTTGACATGATTTTGCTTTTCAGTGATTTCTTTACCGGATTTATATAGTTTATACTATATTTACTCTATCTATATGTTAAGTTGTTCATCAAAATCTATTCAATTGGAATAATTTTTGAGTGTTGTTTTAACAAAATATTCTTTGAATTCACAACTTCAATTTCGATCAAAACACTTCAAATATGCTCCAAATGATCTCAAATTTGAAATAAAGTTTCCAAATACTAACATTATAATGGTAATATAACTTGCTGAAAAATCAAAGGGTCTCTTATGAACCGTGAAAAATCATTAGTTATCTAGTAAGGTAATGTGAAGGATTTCCAATAGACCGACCAAATGCTTAAGCCATATCTAAAGTGTTCATAATCAAAATATTTTCACAACAGCTCATATTTCTAGTTTACTTTCATCTCTGTGTAAAACAACTTCAATTATGAAGGAAATGAAAGATTTTAAATTATTCTAATTGATTAGTAAACTGTACTAATAATCACTATACACCTAAGTTGACAAAAATATTGGATGGTTACAATAAGATAAAATTAAAATTTTAAAAATTTATAGGAGACATATTATTAGTTTACTAAAGTACACTCACATTTGTCTATCTATGTCGTAGTTGATGATTAAATAAAAATTAAAGTCACATGAAAAAATGTGGATCCCACAGATTTGCATTAATTTTGTTTACAACTATAATTTTATATGGTTTTTGTTATAAATATCATTAATTATATGTATGTCCATTCATTATAGAGTTACTTGGAGAGCATGCTAAATATTTAGAGGCCAATGTAATTATAGGAGCTATCCTAGTTACTATGAGACTATTAGTTAGGATCTAGCTATTACTTGGGGACCAAGTTTATTTCTTCCTATAAATGGGAGGTTCCCTTACCATTCTGTAAGATAGAATAAAAGTTTATTAATTATCTCTCTTTAAATTGTTCTTATTTTACTTTGTTTTATATTATTTCATAACATGTTATTAGCACGAATCTCTAACCAATTGAGATCATTCGATTCAGTGAAAATCAATCTTTTTTCTATAGGAGTTGAGCTAATTTTCTTTCCGATTCAGCTTGCAAAGAAACCAAAAGATATATGCTACTGGTTAGTGAATCATTATTCACGAAACCCCTTTATGAGAGAAGGTATGAATTTGCAGTAATCCTTTTGCAATACTTCAAGGTATTGCTTTGTCTATTTATAATTTCTCTAGGTCTGGCTATAACCCCTCCTTAGGAATCTCATGCCAAAACATTTACCCGTTATTATATTTATATTAATGTTAGTAGTCTAACACATCCAATCTCTAGCCTGTCTGATTTTCTCCAATACCATGTCTATATTTACATGTCTCAAATCATGTGAATACTATGTAAATATAGCACAAATAAACAGTGTAGACATAATGTTATCATATGACTTAAAGTATTGGTATGAGAGAATATTATTTTTGCTAATTTTTTACATGTTCTAACATCCTTTATGTTTCATATCTCAAAGTTACTCTTGAAACATTAATATTTTGATATTCTGTTTTCCTAGTGAACTTTTGGCATAATTGGTATAATACTAAGATTTGAATTCTTTCGAGCATTCTGTTGCATACAATGATCGTGGTAAAACTAAGAGTAAATACAACAAATAGGCTTGCAACTATTAATAGATTTGCAATAATTAATACGACCATTAAAAGTGATAATACTTCTTTAACTCTTGTTATATTATAAATGAATATGCTTGTATCTACCATCAAAAGTCATAATATTTTCATGGGCTCGCTATGGTTACTTATGGAACATAAGATATAAAAATATTTTAAATATTATATAATTCGGAATTATTCATGAAGTAGCAATATTTTGAAACAGGTTTTAAGACATCGGGTTCCTTATGTATGATGATTATAAGATGTTGGATTCAAGTCCCAATGCATTATGATTTAACACGCCTTTATATGGGTAAGATATTATATTCGCGTCACAATGCATCATATTAATAATATAATGATAGCGTCCCATTGAATTTGCCTCAAGAGAATGTGGTAGCGGTATATGATAAAACTGTGTCACGGCCCTGATTTCCTTCCGTAAGATATTGTGATGGCACCTAGTCTCTAAGACTAAGTAAGTATAACAATTTGCGTAATAACAACATATAAATTTGAGACTCAATTCTCAATATCTGAGATAAATAAAAATAAAATACAGAAAAACTGCAAATCAAATAATTACAACTCCTAAAACCAGAAATAAGTCACAAGCCTCTAAGAGAAATACTAAGTGTCTTTATACATATGAATCTAAGAAAAATAAGGAAAATAACATAACAAGGATAGAGGGGGACTCCGAGGTCTGCGGACGCTAGCAAATGTACCTTGAAGTCTCCACGTGCAGGCTATCTCACCGGTATCTTGCCTAGTGTGAAGAACCTGGATCTGCACAAAAAGATGTGCAGAAGAGTAGCATGAGTACACCACAACGATACCCAGTAAGTGCCAAGCCTAACCTCAGTAGAGTAGTAACGAGATCAGGTCAGGACCCTACTGGAATAAAAAGAAACAAGGCAGAAGATATAAATATATAGTGTAATGACTGAGAAATTACAGAATGGTAATAACACAACAAATAGAGGTAAATAATAGGGGTGCTACCGAGGTACCGCATCGTAGTCCCAAAAGTAAATACACAACAGGGGAGCTCCCGGGGTGTCTCCTCGTAGTCCCAAAAGTAAGTATGTAATATGGGAGCTCCCGAGGTATCGCCTCATAGTTCCATAAGTAAATATGCAACAGGAAAGCTCCCTAGGTACCACCTCGTAGTCCCAAAAGTAAATATGCAACTCGTAATCGATGGAACAACGAATCTACAGCAAGGAATCCTACAATTTAAGACTGAATACAAACCAAGGAAAGCAGGTAATTCAACTAAGCATGTTGAACAGATTGCAAGTAAGAGTTAAGACACGTAGACATGCGATATTAGGCTAAACATGATAACGACACATGCTAAGTCAACTCAGTTCAAGAATTAAAAGAAGACTACTCAACAAGAGTCAGATTTTTCAACATTTAACCCGAGTACGCGCACTCGTCACCTTGCGCACACGGCCTTCATGTATATCAAATACCATAAAAATACAAAATCCTAAGGGAAATTTCGTAATGACCCGGCCGATTATTTTGATCTCTAGCACGCCGTTCGATGGTTTGAGACCATGAGTAGCTTCACTTCAGGTATTATGACTTGTACGTGTGGTCGGAATTGAATGTCGGGAAGTTCGGAGTTGATTTGGAAAGAAGATTCTAATTTCAGAAGCTTTAAGTTGGAGGAATTAACTCAGGTGTGATTTTTGAGTAAATGAACTTGGAATCGAGACTTGAATGTTGCAAAAGGTTCGTATGATAATTTTGGACTTGGGCGTATGTTCGGATGGGTTTTGGATGACCCGGGAGCGTTTTGGCGCCTATTGTGAGAAGTTGGCATTTTGGAAGAATTTCAAGAATTTGGGTTGAAGTGAATTTCAATGTTATCGATGTTCGTTTGGAATTCCGAGTCTGAGAATAGCATTGTATGGTAATTCTTGTCTTAGGAGCGCATCCGGATGTGGATTTGGAGGTCCATATGTCATTTTGGGGTCATTTAGCGAAAGTTGGAAATTTGAAGGTTTTTGGGAAGTTTGGACGGGAGTGTACTTTTGATATCGGGTTCGGATTCTGATTCTGGAAGTTGGAGTAGGTTCGTCAGTAATGTCAAATGTGACTTGTGTGCCAAATTTGAGGTCAATCGGACGTGATTTATCAGGTTTCAACATCGAATATAGAAGTTTGAAGTCCTAAAGTTTATTAAGCTCGAATTAGGGTGAAATTTATGAATTCGACGTTATTTGATGTGATTTAAGGCCTCGAGAAATTTCGTATTAAGTTATGGGGCAGGTTGGTATGATTAGACGGGGTCCCGGGGGCCTAGGGTGTGTTTCGGGGTGGTTTCAGACCAAATTGGGCTAAGTTGTTGATGTTGGTGCTGGTGTATGGTTTATTCCTTCGCGAACGCGAAGGGTCTCCCGCGTTCGCGAAGAAGGATATTTTGGGCTGAGGATTTTTGCCTACGCGAACGCGACACAGGGGTCGCAAATATGAATAAAGAAGAGGACTGGGGGAGCTGGAACCATTAAGCCCTCGCGAACGCGAAGCAGAAGGGCTTGAAGGCATCGAAAACAGCCCAGCTGGCGCTAAAGCTAAGAGGAAATTGAGGCGGTGCATTTTTTGCCTTTGCGATCGCGATTTTCTTTCCACGATCGTGAAGAAAGGGTCGCCGGGGCAGTGTATAAGTTGCAATAAAACGGGTTTTGGCTCATTTTATCTCATTTCCTCCATGGGAGCCGACCTATGAGCGATTTTGGAACTCCATTTTCATCGTCAATCATGAGGTAAGTGATTTATACTAGTTGTGAGTTAAATACAAGATTTATATATGGATTTAGACATGAAAATTAGTGAAAATTTGGGGTTTGGTAGAAAACCTAGAAATTGGTATTTTTAGATTTTGACCACGAATTTGGGCATGAAATCATTATTGATTTGAGTTCTAGATGCTAGGGTAATGTTTATCTTCAAATATTTTTGCAATCTGGGCACGTGAGCCTGAGGGTGATTTTTTATCAACTTTTTGACCGGAGTTGGAAGTTGTTGTAAATTGGATTACAATGAGTATTAGAGTATATATTTATGAATTTGAACATTTATTGACTAGTTTTGGAGATTTGGACATCGGTTGGAGTTGTTGGAAAGACTTTGGAGCTGGTTATGGAATTTCGGAGCGAGGTAAGTCTCCTTTCTAACCTTGTAAGAGGGAATTAACCCCATAGGTGAATCAAATTATTATGTGATTCTAATTGTGGGGGTTGTGTACGCACGAGGTGACGAGTGTCTGTACGTAGCTACTAACTATGCTTATGTCCGGGTAGTCTAGGACCCAAATCATATTATACTTGTGTTGTCTGCACCCTACTTGTTAATTTAATTGCGTAAATCATGTTGGAACTTGATAAATTGTAAAAAGCTAAACTTAATTTACTTGAGTTTTGGACGGGTCACTTGATCATTAATGAGAATTGGTATTTCTTCAAATATTAACCCTTAATAAATCTTGAATTACTTGTTTTAACATATTTTCTCTTTTGTGGAGCGGGCCGAACACCTCGGTAGCAGATAGATGCATCTATGGTTCGTGTCGTTCGACCCTTGGTATTGCACAGTTTAAATATTATATGTTGGATCGGGCCGTACGACCTCGGCATGATTTGCACTTGATAAATCTTTAGAACTAATAATAATTGATGTTGCTTCATTAACCTGAGATATAAATTGTTAAATGACGAAAATAAATTTGAAAATTTCCTATTAATAAAGGAATTGTTTACTTACTTCTTGTTGTTGAGTTTATATCTATTTCATAAAATCCATGCTTAAGTATAATATCGGTATTTTATTGTTAGCCCATAGTAAGTGTCGGAGTCGACCCTCCGTTACTACTTCGTTGAGGTTAGACTAGATACTTGCTAGGTACGCGTTGATTTACATACTCATACTACACTTGCTGCACATTTTTGTGCAGGTGAATATATGTCTTGTGGACTTGTAGGCTAAGAAGTGCGGCTATTGCGGGGACTTAGGTGAGCTGCATCCCATGTTGAGAATTCGCAGCACACAGAGTCTCCATCATAGTTATCTACCCTCTCCTGCCAATTGTGTTCCAGACAGATGTTGTATCTTTAATATATTTTCTAGTTGATGCTCATGCACTTGTGACACCGAGTTTTAGGGTGATTATGGGCAGTTCAGTATTGTAATTGTGAAACTATTATCATTTACTTTGTAAATTCTATCTCTTGCTATTTAATTGAAGGAAATTATGATTTCAGAATACTAAAAGGAGTAATTAAGTTAATCAATTATTGTTGGCTTGCCTGACAGCGGTGTTAGGCGCCATCATGACCTCTAATGGATTTTGGGTCATGACAACAAGGTATCAGAGCACTAGGTTCACTTAGGTCTCACGAGCCATGAGCAAGTCTAGTAAAGTCTTGTGGATCAGTACGGAGACGTCTGTACTTATCTTCGAAAGGCTACAAGGCTGTTAGGAGCACTTCCCTTCTTGATTTCTCATCGTGCGATTTGATTCCTTTGAGGCTTATGACTTGATTTCCTTCCTGCTCAATCTTATGCGACGTGAAGCGCTTGTTATCAATTGGGAATCGAGGAATTTTAATGGTACTACAGACGTGAGGTAGGATGTTTCTCCCTGCATATTTGATCAAGTTATTATTGTCTTCTTGCGGAAGGGTGTTCTGTCATTTCAGCTCAGTAGCTGTATTTCTGATGGTTTTGAGGCTATGCACAAGTTGCCATGATGTTCGTAAGTTGTTATCGCACAGTAATGATGTAATGGTAGGATGCTTGCTTATGTGTCAGGGCAGTGAATGACTTAAGAGGAGGTTCTTCTCAGTGCGTGATTCATAGGCTCAGTGTTTTATTTCTAGCAGAGAAAAGGCAATCAAACTATGAACGTTCAGGGTTCGGTTGATGGAGTAATGAGACTTGGTATTTTCGAGCATGGTGGAATTTTCATCTGTAATGTGGTGTTTTTGTCCTTGTTGAAGGTGTTAAGTTCACTGGTGTTATGATCTTCTTCAATTCTCCTTCGGGGCAAGGCATTGTGACATGGTGCAGGGGAAGTGGCTGTCGTAGATCGCGGTGTGCAATGGTTCAGAATCGAATCGGTGTTCCTAATATGGACGGCTCGAGGAAGATGATCTTCGGAGAGGTTTAGATTTAGTAGGGAACTGTTGGTTCAAGTGCTATAAAAGATTGGTTTTTTGTTAGGCAACAATCGGGCATTGATGAGGAAGGACATGTGGGAGCTGTCTTGCGGCGGTTAAATTTTTAGAAGGCCAAATGTGAGAAGCAGAAGTCGAGTAGTTGCTTAAAGGAGAGAGTTTGACCAAAATGGGAGAGTGGTAGAGTATCATATGGGTTCTGAGGTAGGATAGCTACATGCCTTGGGGAAAGTTTAGAGTGATTTGGGATTCATGGTGGGCAATGACTAGGTCTACGAACTAATTTGGAATATTGGCTACTATACTGAGGAAGATTGGATACGACATGAGGGATTTGCTTAATATAAAGAGGGAGGCAACATAACTTTGGATTGAAATATATCGTCGCACATTTAGTCGATGTCAACAGGGAGTGAACGGACTTGTACAGTTGGTGAATGGGCATGGGCTCAGGATGGTTTATTGGTTTCGTAGTAATTGTACACAGTGCAACGTCGTTGGGATATGTTGACATGGAACTTCCACAGGTGAATTACCTCATGTGAGGAGGTTAGCGGTTGCGTAGTGTTGATGGAGCTTCTACGAAGAATTCTACCGGCTATCCGGTAAGGGATCGAATATGTGAATGTGGCTAGTGATTCGGAGTGCTCATGAAATGTTTAACAGAAAGGTTGCGAGAAATTTGGCGGGTTGGTTGTGAAATATCATGTCAATGGGGAATAAGGAGTCTTGGTGGGTTCCATGGTTATGCAATGGTAGCTCCAATTTAAGTGGGAGAGCCCCACCATCTACGATTAGATTGTGTGGTTGTCTACTTATGAGGTTTCTAGTTATCGGTGTATTGGTGGGTTATTACGATTAAGGAAAGAAAATATCAGTGGTAATGTGAGCAAAGGAATTTGAGGAATGTGTGATATAGTTGGCCTTATCGGTACATGCTTAGGTTTTGGGAAGACTCGGAGCTTATGCTTCGTGTAGATGTGATATACAAGGAAAGTGAGTCAGTTGGGTGCTTGTTTGAGAAGGTGTTCATGTGCTATAAAGGCCCTGGAGTTTGATAATATTTGGGAACAAGTCAGAGTGGGTGACTCTCAACAACGGCCCAAGTGGATTCAAAATTTAAAGTATGGTGCCTAAGGATTTCGAGCCCTTAGTATGGTTAAGTATCGAGCATTGCAGCGGATTACGAAAAGGGGGCTTGGAGTATTCTATGTTATCTTCGGTCTACGGTGTAGCATTGGAGGAATGGGAGAAAATAACTTCGGATTCGTAGAGGAATTATCAGAATGAGTGTACCAGGAAGATCTAAATGTGCGCACAATGAGGGTATGAGATAATTCGTCGGTTTTGAGACAAGGTGGTCTCGTGAAATGGGGTCACTCTGGATACGTGAGGATTGATTTCGATATATTCTGAATGGAGCTATTGTTATTTCTAAGAAACGTCTAGAGTAAATTAGAAGAAGTCGGATCAATTAGCAATGGTTGAATTGGCATGATAGTGGCAATGGCCAGTTCCTTCAGCGTGTAAGTTGTACGTACATGTGATTGCGGCGGTACGTGTGAGGCTTGACGGCCACCGTAATTTGATTTATTTGGAGGTATTCGATTATTATGGCCAGTTATGTATAGATGGATCCCGGAAGAGTTATGGTGATTTCGACCACTACTTGGGGTTGTATTTTATGCGATTATGAGAATTCGGTCACGTGTTGCAACGGTTCTCCATAAATGAGTTAAGTGAAAGGTTGCTATATGAATGAGTGTTTATTCTATTAGTGGATCGGGAGTAATGATGTAATTCTTGCACTCTCACGTATTGACATGCTAGGTATAGTAAGCAGCATGAGAATTTGAAGCCAAGGATCAAGGTTGTAGTTTGGTGTCGACAAGAATGTCAAGAGCTCGGGTGAGCAGGGGAGAATTCAGATGTTTAGGGTAAGATGGTATTTTCTCAAGCGCCACCTAAGATCCGTGTCCTGTGTAAGAGGCTTTGTGTACTGATTTGCGGATTCTTGATTTGCTTTACAACATGAGTATGGTCGGTGGTATGGATGTGCAGACTTGTTACGTGCTGGCGAAGGTCGTGGCAGCGTATCCCACTGGAAGATTGTATAAGTGTGACACTTAGTCACTTGATTGATTAAATATTGAAACCAAGTACGGAGATTTTGGTACTATCAGTAATGTGAGAGTTTAGGCCTGAAAGGCTCTCTATTCACTTGGTTGTGAATTGTGGAAGTTTGTTCCGTATTCGACGACTGTTCTTATGTGTCATGAATAGGTCATTGTGGGTCCCTGAGAGGTTATTTTCCCAAGCATGGTATGATTAGAATCAGTTTGAGGTCTGTTGATGGGTCCAAATGTGGATGTGAACTCTACACTAGCCTGGGTGTGTTCATTTAGCATAGCACTCCTTATGGAGGAGTATTTGGACGTTGTATGTTATTTCACCGTCAGCTATTTCATGTAATACTCTATTTTACCGTGTGGGTTGTGAGACGACTTGATCAATTGCACGTGTGTTGAGGTCCCATGTAGCGATGGTGTTATGTGAGCAGGATGGCTCTCAAGGTGCAGATCATATATCTCACCTTATTCGTGCTTGAGTTTTGTAGCGTATGGCGCTATTTGTCTCCCCGGGGATGGTATTATGCACTTGGCGTGCTTGTGGTCGATATTCTGGTATGTCGTAGTAATGATCATTCCATCTCGATAAGTATCTTTCTAAATATTATTATGTGTGGATCAGGTGGCACGCCACCACGGGTATGTTGTTTGGATCCGGTGGCACGCCGCCACGGGTAACATGGTTGGATCGGGTTGCACGCCGCAACGGTATCATGTGTGGATCAGGTTGCACGCTGAAACGGTATCATGTGTGGATCGGGTTGCATGCTGCAACAATGTGATGTTGAGTACAGTTCCCCATATCTATTCTTGTGCGTCTTGTTTCTCATGTTCTGAGGAAGGTTCATAACACCTTTTCGGTTGCTTAATTAGTGTCACGACCAAAATTTTCCTTCGTTGGGTATCGTGATGGCACCTAGTCTTAAGGACTAGGTAAGCCTAATATTCATGGAATAACAACAAGAATAAATAAAATCTAATATTTTTCTGAAACAAAGAATTCTTTATACAATGAACATATTCCTGAAACCCGGTAGTACAAGTCATAAGCTTTATAGAGTTTACTACAACTTCTAATTACAATTGTTTGGAAGTAAGTAAAATCAGTGTAAATGCAAAATAGGAAGGTGACTCTGAAGCCTGCGAACGCGACAACGGGTTTACCTTGAGTCTCCTCGGCAAGAATCCGCGCAGCTACTAAAGACCAATACCTGGATCGGCACAAAAATGTGCAGAAGTGTAGTATGAGCACACCATATCGGTGCCCAGTAAGTATCAAGACTAACCTCGGTGAAGTAGTGACGAGGACTAGTCAAGACACCCACTGGTCTAATAAACTGAACAAGTATCAATATAGGAATAAAGGAAAAAGGATATACACATAAAGGCTACACAATATAGCTAACAATATAGTGAATTCGATAAAGAAGGAAAACAATAAGTATCAGTGGAAACCATGAAATAACACAAAAGATTGAGTAGAACACAAACAAATCTGGGATGTAAATATACAACACAGACAGGTAATGACTCAACAACTTCAACCACTTCTACATCAAATTCGTAGTCATCTCCACGAGGTTCTGAACCTCGGACAAATCACCATTTACGGGTCCCAATGTTCAAACCCTAACACTTGGCATCTTGCGACCTCATTGGAATACTAACTGCACGGACGAATCACGTGCCAATTGGGTCATTCCACCCATACGGTAAGTACAACAAGATTATCTATACTTGACAACAACGAGGAACCCTAAATCCGTTAATAGTACTTAACTGCGTGTATGCTTGTGCATGTGCCCTAACATGATTCAACAACCAGTAAACATAAGGAAAGAACAGGGCAACACGTACATTGTCATCTCACAAATTTCCACACGAATAAACTCACACAGTAAGTGTTCCAGTACATGATATCAACAACAAGTAATGCCTCCAGGCCAACACAAGTATCCAAAACAATCCCTCACATAGCCCACCTTGTCTCGCCACGTGTACAATAGTAAAGTATATGCCCGCCTTATTTTGCCACACGTGCATAAACATGTTCCCACCTTGTCTCGCCACATGCACAACCCTCAATATCATATCCCGTTTTATCACGCCGCATGTGCAATATCAATAGTAAACACGGTACAGCAAAAACCTCGTGCAAATCCCCATATCAACAACCGCACGATAGAAACCTCATGCATCACCACAACAAGTACAACAACAACAATGGAAACAGTTCAAGATAGAATAAATACATCAACTCAAGAACCTTCGATCACAAGATAGGCAAAACTAGTTCAGGAGAAATAAATATAATAAGGAAAGCTAGGAATATTAAGAACCGCCCAACAAGGAAGGAAAATAGCATGTAACAGTCGTACCTAATTAAACGGGTTAACAACAAGAAATCAACACGAATTCGATAACTCTATTTACGGGCAAGTCAACTAAGGTATAGTCTATCCAAACTTCCTTTAAGTTCGGTAGTTTCAAGGGTATTCAACAATTTCAATTAAGGACAAGCAACGCGAAAATAATCATAACCTTAGTTAAGACCAAACCATTATAGAATGAGATGAAGATAATTACAATTAGAGATAAATAGTTAAGAACACATTAGATGACAGAAAAGGAAATAAAATCTTCAGATAAGTCAATTAGGAGTCAAATAGGCAATAGGAGTAAATCCAAAAGTGAGAAATTCTAAATTTAAGCAATTAAAGATGAAACTAGAATTAGGAAATTCAATAATGCCAAGGACAATTCATACTCGGCGAATATAAGGACCTAAGATTCCAAAAGGGTCAACTTTCCACAAATAAGTCTGAGCACGCACTCGTCACCTCGCGTACACGGACTACAATCAACATAGAAGACTCAAATACTAAGGGGTAATTCCCCCGCACAAGGTTAGGCAAGATACTTACCTCAAAGACAATAAGCCGGTATTCTAAAATGGACTTCTCGGGTGAAAAGGCCTTCGGACGGCTCAAATCCAACTAGAACAACTTCAAAACACACATAAAACTTATAAGGAACTATTCTGGATAATTAAGCTTCAATCTTTATCAAATTCTAGAAATCGGTCCAAAAGTCGACCCCTTGGCCCGCACCTCGAAACCCGACAAATTTTATATCCGACCTATTCCAATATGAGTTTAACCATACAAAAAAATTACCAAATTCCGATACCGTTTCTCCCCTCAAATGATGAAATTTTGTTTTAGGAATTTCTTCAAAACCAACATTTTTCCCAACTAAAAACACAAATTTTAAATGATAAAAACAAATACTAAATCATGGAATATATTTAATTCTAGTTGAATAACACTTACCCACTCGATTAGCTTGAAAACCCCCAAAAATCGCTCCCAAATCCGAAGTCCAAAACTCAAAATATGATGAAAATAGACGACTTATATGAATCTGCCCAGCACTTCCGCATCTGCGGACAATTAGGCGCACCTGCGCAACCGCTTCTGCGGTCCCCTAACCGCACCTGTGACTTTTCACTTAATGGCCTAAACCGCATCTGCGTCTCCAGAACCGCACCTGCGGCCCGCACGTGTGTTGATACCCAATTTTTCCTCAAATTAATTTTAAATTTGCACATATACCTTCGAAATTACTTTTTATAATAATTGGTATTTTTCCCATAATTTTCCATATTTATTTTTGTAATTTATTCAACACTTTATATTCAATAATTATTCATAAATTACATTACAAATAATTTCAAAGTATTTCCTAGCTCAATATATCATTTTTAATCCTATTAGGATTAATTATTTCACAAATTAGCCAATTTGGCATTATTTGGATATAATTACAATAATTTCGCAACTATAGCCTAATTGTACATTTTGTGCCATTTTAATTCAATAGCTAACCATTTTATTTTATTTTTTATAGTTAATTACCTTAATTTCACCTATTTAGTCTTAATTTCATTTTCTATATAATTGTTAGCTATTTTATTAATTATTTATCTATTTTTTAAGGGTATTTAACAAATAGCCGTCTTTATTTACATCCTAACCTAATTAATCTTGATCCCTAAACCCAAATTCCTACCGGCCCAACCCAGGATCAATCTCGACCGTTGATCAGATCTGATCAACGGTTTAGATTAGACTTTCCTAAATTAAACCCTAACGGCCTACCCCCTTCCCCTCATTTGACTCTTGTCACATTATCTCTCTGATTCTCTCTAGAGACTTCCAGTCTCTTCTTCTCCGATGAAGATGGCTCGTCTTCTCCGGCTACCTCTCTTGTCGAAAACCATGGGTCCTCACTCCTCTTAGTTTCATGGCTCCCTCCTACATCGGGTATCACTGTCCAGAGGTCCGTAGGAGATCCTGAAGCGGTTCGCCTTACCCCATGACTGTTCATGCCTTCTCAGGCCACCCTTGGCCCGTCCGAATAAGATCTTCCCATCTCCGGCCAAAACCTATGGTTTCTGAGCCGATTTTCTCTCTTTTTGGGTTATCTCACTAAAACCCTAACTGTTGGCTCTCGATTTCTTAGATCTATGACAGATCTAGATGTATTCTGAGTTATTTTTGCTATTTTCCTTAAAGATTCCAAGTTTTCTTTAAAAATGACTCTTAATCTTCAAGTTAGGGTTTCTTAACACCTTTCTGGAAAAAAAAGAATGATTTTCTTTCTGATTTTAAGTATTATTCTATAATTTCTACTATGTTTGCACGATTTATTTGTGTTTTTCCTTCATCTGACTTACTATGTTGGAAACCCTAAGTGACTTTGCCTTAATCTTAGGATTCTGAGTCCATTTTGATAATTTCGTTTGTTTAATCTGTATGTATACATGTTTCCCACGAATGTTCTGAGCTTTTCTGTGACTTTACCATATTTTGTTCATTAGGTTTCTGATCTTTGTGTCCTCTACTCGTATCATGTTTACTCCGTTATTTCCTTTAATCATTTTACTATGTTCTAACTTAAATCCCTGATTTATGTGATTCTCTTACCCTACGTTGCTTATTCTTGCTTATGCTATGTTTGCTCCGTTCAGTTGCAATACTTTCCTTTGGTTAATATTGCCTTCTAGCAGAATCCCTGATTCCCTGTGATTGGTACCCTCTATTCTCGACTGATTTCAATCTTTAAAATATTCTCTTGCCTTATTTTTGGTTAATTATGCTGTCAACTGATTCTCAACATTTGTTTCCTTAATTAAGAATCTATGAACCTAGCCTAATTACCAGCTCTATACTTACACTATTTTGAAATATTTCCTTATTTGTTATGTTCCAATCATATGTTGATTTGCTTCCTTATTGGTTACATGTTCTTACCGTTTGAATTTCAACCCCTTAATTAGAGGAAGTACTTAAACTGATTGATTCTGATTCCTTTAATTGCTGCCTGACTTTGATCTGCACCTTATTTACTACTATTTTAAAAGCTATATATACCCCGGTCTCTTATTTTTTTAAAAGGACAAACTAATCTGTTCAACTCTCTCTCTCTCACAATAAAAAGAAACTATTTGCTCTCTCTCTCTCTCTCTCTTTTTTGTGCTAGTTACTGCTATTCTAAGTTAGCCGGCTGCAAGCCAAGGCTAACTATTGTGCATCTCCTACTTCCTGTTTGTGTTACTGCTTTCTTCACTTCACTGGTATGTTCTAATTCAGATTTCAGTTCTCAAACCAACATGTTTCTGTTGCCGTTGCAACTCACTATGTTTCTAATTTGCTTTTACTTATCATTCTGTTGTTCAACATGTAACTATGATTCTGAACTCCCCTCTGCCTGTTAAGTTTATGCTTTACTTGTCTGCGACCAGCATGTTTTTGTATACTTAGCACCTGCTTCTTATGTGAATCTCCATGCCTATGACTGGTACATTAGTTTAATCATGGTCTTAGTTGTTTTGGTGTTAATCTAACCTAGTACTTTACTGTACCCCTGATCCTCTGAACTCTTAGGAGCTTCTGATTGCATGCCTATATGTGTGTCTGCCTGCTACATGTTTGCCCTCCCATGCTCTGTATTTGTCCCTCAAATCCCATTACCCCTGCTTGTGATTGTTGGACTATCCTTGGTCCTTTGTGTGATGTTGAACTTCTATTCCAATCAAGTTTTTCCCTCTTCAAAACTGTTTTCTTACTTAAACCTTTTAAAAATAAAAAGCACTCTCACATATAATCTTAAAAATAAAAATCACTCTCACATATACTCTCACATAAAAAGCACTCTCACAAATAAAAAGCACTCTCTATTCCAATCTAGGTTCTGCCCCTTCTGTGTGAGCATTGCCTTGGGACCCTTGAGCTCCCTCCGAACTTTGACACACAGAGGCTGTCTATTCCACACTGCACTTACTCTAATTTGGATATGAAATCTGGGTGTGAGCACTGCCCGGGAGCCTTGAGGTCCTTAGGGAACTCTGACACACCCGGATTATGAGAAGGTTGTGAAATAATACCTGGCATTGAGGACCTGGAGACTTGAGTCTATTCTGTAGGCTCCCTATAGTTAACTTCTTATTTTTCTTCTATTTCAGTTGTGTAATTCATATTCAATGGTCTGTAATAGTTAATTTTAAACAACTCTGGAGTCGGATAGTGAAAATGGATGGGTGAATATGCATGTTGTAGTATAATTAAGGGTAGAGACCATGTTTCTAGGTTTATTTTCTCTATACGCAATAGCAGCCATGTTTAGGTACAACATGCCATGCATTAGATATCATTCTACTTAGGATTTATATGTATTCAAAATCTCATCCACGCTTAGAAATCCTGCCTATAGGATAAAAAATTACAATAAAATAAGTTGTTATTACGTGATTCTGCCCATGTTCTGAAACTTCACTAGAAGTACTATCTTAGGATAAATTAACTGCAATCATGTCTCATCATGCTATACACGTAGAGATCATGTTTTAGGTAAACAACCATTAAAAATCTGTCATCTATGCTATTCCTGAAACTGTGCATGATGCTACGATTCTATGTGCATTTAGAAATCTTGTTTAAGTTATTATGTATCATGCTGCATTAGATATCATGCTATAGGATCGTATCTATTTAACTACACTTAGTCTAAATACAGAACAGTCCCCTATTCTAAGTGACTGGTAATTAGTCCTTGCACATCTTCAACACCTAGAATTGCATGTTATTAGCTATAAACAACCTAGAATCTGAATAATTGTTGCATGTTATCCTACACCTAGGCAAGCCTTAGATAATTAACTTAAAAAATAAAAATCAGAACTGTCTTTGTGATCATGTTTAACTGTCAGCATGCTTAAAACTAGTAGGCAAGCCTGATTAAGACCTCCTCTCTAAGTTATGCAATAAATCTGTCTTTGTGTTATCACCTAGACACCATGCTTTAGGATTCTGAATTAATATGACCTTAGTTGTGTATGAGACATGCTGTTTATGTGTAATGTGTGTGGAGGAATACTTGAGCCTTTATCTGCCTTCCATGATTTCCTTTTATCTGCAGTCCTACTTGCTTATTATATGTCGTCTTAGCATTTTCACCTTTAATACCTGAGGGTCTGCCTAGCACCTCCTTTAAGGATAGGAGTCCTAATTTCCTTCAGGACTAATAGGAAGGGGCGGGTAACAGCATGCAATAGAGGTCGAGACCAACACTCGTTTTTAATAACCTTACGGGGTGGGAAGGGTAGAATATGGATATGATGATCGGTGCACTAATGCCACGTGTAGCCCCTCTTCGAGGAGTGATTACCGGGTATTGCATTGATGTGATCCATATTATTATAAACCTAGGACACATTTTATATGCTTAGCTCGTAATCCTTTTCGAAAGCTAATCTTCTTTACTTTTTTTTAACATCTGCATGCTCAAGACTTAAATCCCCTCTTATTTGAGCCTTTACTTGTTATTTGCTAATTGTACAAATTCACGAAACCATTTGGCTGGGAACCACACTTGTGGATCCTGAGGGGTGCCTAACACCTTCCCCTTAGGATAATTTCAAGCCCTTACGCAAATCTCCGGTTAGTAACATAGTTGTAATTGAACTCCTTAGGTGCCCCCGGTTAAATCATTAGGTGGCGACTCTTCAAAATATGCAAACCCCTTTCCCAAAAGGAACGAGTTGTCCCAACCAATGTCATAAACCCGATCTCCGCGAGGAAAAAGGGGGAGCGACAACGTGCGGCCAACCTCTCCGCATCTGCGGAGACTGCCCAGACCAGCCTTCCTCTCACTTGTGCTTCCTCCATCGCACCTACGACCATCGCACCTGTGCCCAAGGTTTGCAGGTGCGATTACACCAGAACCCAGCCTTCCCAAAACCATGGAATTCATCTGTGACTCGTTCGCAACACACCCGGGGCCCTCGGGACCCCGTTCAAGAATACCAACAGGTTCCATAATCTAACACGGACCCGCTCGAGGTCTTAAATCACATCAAAACACGACGAAGCTATGAATCGCACCATGAATCGAGCTTATGAACTTCCAATTCTTTAAATTTATAAACTCGTGCCGAAACCTATCAATTCAACCCGGAATGACGCCAAATTTTGCAGACAAGTCCCCATTCACATAACGGAGCTTCTCACACTCTCGGAATCGAATTCCGACCCCGATATCCCAAAAAGTCAACTGTGGTCAAACCACTCCATTTTCCAAACTTCAAATGTTCCAACTTTCGCCGAATTGCCTCAAGTTACTCCACGGACCTCCAAGTCCAAATTCGGACGCACTCCTAAACTCAAAATCACCATACGAAGCTGTTGACATTACCCAAAACTTATTCCGGAGCCGTTTACATAAAAAGTCAAATTCAGGTCAAATTCCACCACTTAAGCTCCCGAAACTAAAATCCTTCTTCCAATTCGACTCTGAATCATCCGGTAACTGAATCCAACCATGCACGCAGGTTTTTATACACAATGTGAAGTTCTTCACGACCTTATGCCACCGAACGAAGCTTAAATTCTCAAAATGACCGGTCGGGTCGTTACATTCTCCCCCTCTTAAACAAACGTTCGTCCTCGAACGTGCTAAGATTCGCCTCGAACTCATCCAATCACTGAATGCACACTTCCAACACACACACGCGGGTGATCCCACGTCACCCCAATCTACATAAGACTGACGACACCGTAACAACTGTAATTTAGCCTTTCTACCAACACCGATAAACCTCATACCCCAATTTCTCACCTTCTCTTCATTGCCAAAAAACCCGATTCTAAGTCCATATCCGGTATCAGTCTCAACCAGCTACATCAACTCATGCCTACACCCACAAGGTACGACCACACAACATAACACACCACAAATAGGTCTTTACTAACACTTCTGATCACAACAGTTGCCCGAAATTAATTCAACACCGACAATTAGCCTCATATCCGATAGAACTCCATTTCAAACTTCCATCACACTGATAATAATTCAAGAAAACACGAGGACCTCATATTTTGACACTGAATCACCAAGAAACAACTAACACCGCCGGCACACACCCCGCAAGCTAAAACTCAAGAAACACATAACGAAAATGACTGAATACGAAAAGGGAACACATAAGGAAACTACCAAACAAGTCCGACAGGCACAACTCTATATCAATGCTAACCTACAAAAAAATATTACAAGGAAATAATTAAATCATATAAATGAATCACAAGGACCCCGTCCTAATATAATTTTCGTCGGTACTCGGCCCGGTTCAAACACATCGAATCTCAAGAGATCGCGAGGGGCTTGCCCTCCACTCTAAATCACATATCGAATAAATATCATACCAATTGAAATCTTCCACTAACTTAGCTCTGCCCATAAGATCACAACACTCACTGAACTCTCACCCCGGTAAAGTATCAAATCACAGCTCGTAACCTAAATACTCAGGAAAATTCACATCAGGTCTACCATGATGAACAACAAGGACTCACCGCTAGTCTCACCACTCTCAATGATGAATAACAACAAACTATAGACACGGGTTACCACCCATATAATCTCCCATCATGGAAAGCACATAAACAGAGTGCTAATCATGGAACTCATTCATAAGTGGAGCAAAAAATAAGGGAACTCGTCCCGGCAAGCAGAATCGAAACAATATACGAATGGTTCTCCTCGGTAACAGATCAAAACATACCTGTATGATAACATCTGGCACAACGGCCTCCAGTCTACTATATGAAACATCGACGGGACGGGCCTCCCCATCTTGGGCGCCCCCTACTCGCGTGAATACCCCGTTGTGACCCATCTGCCCGGAGCCTGGGACAATCTCTCACCAGGTGGATGATATCTCCACACTCAAAACAACCTCTCTACTGACCTGGTTGTGGAAACTGTGCAGTACGAGTACTTTGAGACCCTGAGTACCTGAAACTCCATGCGAAGCCGGTAATGCAAACTGAACTGGCTGACCCACAAATCCTCTACCGTGTCATACCCTGCCTCCATATTAAGGACCAGTAGATCTCTTCGGCCTACGAGGCCTCCTCACCTATCTTCCCTATCTCTCCTGACCTCGTCTATCCTCTCTCTCACAGCCCCGCCTGACATCTCTCTCATAATCCCACCTGTCATCTCTCTCATGATCCAGCATGCCCTCAACTCTGTGAGCTATCCCTACCACCTACTGAAATGAAACATCTGACTCTAACTCCCCAGCCATGTTGAACCGAATATCACGCCTGAGGCCCTCAATGAATCTACGAACACACTCTCTAACTGTAGCAACCAAAACAGGGGCGTGTCTAGCCAAATCACTGAATCTGATGGCATACTCTGATACTAACATAGTGCCCTGGCGCAGCCGCTCAAACTCCGCGCGCCATGAATCTAGGAGGAACTGAGGTACAAACTCACTCAAGAACATCTCTAAAACTGACCCCATGTAAGTGAAGCTGACTCGGCCGGGCTACCCAACTCATATGCCGGCCACCACTGATAAGCCACTCCCCTAAGATGAAATGTAAAAAAAGCAGCTCGTCTCCACAATACCCATAGTACGAAGAATGCGGTGACACTCCTCCAGGAAACTCTGGGCATCATCTCTCGTCAATCCACTGAAGGTAGGAGGGTGGTACTTCTTGTACCTCTCAAGTCTAAGTTGTTCTTCCTCAGATGCTGCTGCTCTACCCACAGGCAGAACTGGGACCCCGGGTTGTGCTGCCATGATGCTTGGAACCTGACCAACATGACTCGCTACTCTGGAGTGTGGGCGGCGGGATTCTGAGCTCCTCCCTTTCTCTATGAAGTAGCTGGTGCACCCAAAATCAACCTCGCCTGAGTCAAGGTACCAATCATATCCCAGCACTCTGCCAAGGTCTCCTAAAGTCTGGGTGTAACAATAGGCACCTCCTGTGCCTGCCCCTAACTGGAACTGTTGGCGGCTCCTCAACGGCTGCTCTGGTAGGTGCTCTAGCTGCGGCACGTGCCCCTCGTCGGCCTCTGCCTCTACCTCTGCCCCTGGCGACACCTGCTCCGGGGGTAACATCATCTGGATCTGCAGCTCGCGTCCTCACCATCTGTGAGAGAATGGAATGATAAATTTTTCGAGCTTCAAGATTAATAAACTCGCATGATAGGAATGAAGGAAGTGAAGTTATCCTAATAGTTACGTAGCCTCTCGAAGATAAGTACAGACGTCTCCGTACCGATCTGCAAGACTCTACTAAACTCGCTTATGACTCGTAGCACCTATGAACCTAGAGCTCTGATACCAACTTATCACGACCCAAATTTTCCTCTGTTGGGTATCGTGATGGCATCTAGTCTTAAGGACTAGGTAAGCCTGATATTTATGGAATAACAAAAATAATAAATAGAATCTAATATTTTTCTGAAATAAAGAATTCTTTATACAATGAACATATTCCTGAAACCCGGTAGTACAAGTCAAACGCTTTATAGAGTTTACTACAACATCTAATTACAAGTGTTTGGAAGTAAGTAAAAACAGTGTAAATGCAAAATAGGAAGGTGACTCTGAAGCCTGCGAACGCGACAACAGGTTTACCTTGAGTCTCCTCGGCAAGAATCCGCGCAGCTACTAAAGACCAATACCTGGATCTGCACAAAAATGTGCAGAAGTGTAGTATGAGCACACCATATTGGTGCCAAGTAAGTATCAAGACTAACCTTGGTGAAGTAGTGACGAGGACTAGTCAAGACACCCACTGGTCTAATAAACTGAACAAGTATCAATATAGGAATAAAGGAAAAAGGATATACACATAAAGGCTACGCAATATATCTAACAATATAGTGAATTCGATAAAGAAGGAAAACAATAAGTATCAGTGGAAACCATGAAATAACACAAAAGATTGAGTAGAACACAAACAAATCTGGGATGTAAATATACAACACAGACAGGTAATGACTCAACAACTTCAACCACTTCTACATCAAATTCGTAGTCATCTCCATGAGGTTCTGAACCTCGGACAAATCACCATTTACGGGTCCCAATGTTCGAACCCTAACACTTGGCATCTTGCGACCTCTTTGGAATACTAACTGCACGGACGACTCATGTGTCAATCGGGTCATTTCCACCCATTGGAATACTAACTGTACTTGACAACAACGAGGAACCCTAAATCCGTTAATAGTACTTAAATGCGTGTATGCTTGTGCATGTGCCCTAACATGATTCAACAACCAGTAAGCATAAGGAAAGAAAAGGGCAACACGTACATTGTCATCTCACAAGTTTCCACACGAATAAACTCACACACTAAGTGTTCCAGTACACGACATCAACAACAAGGAACGCCCCCAGGCCAATACAAGTATCACAAACAATCCCTGACATAGCCCACCTTGTCTCGCCACATGTGCAATAGTAAAGTATATGCCCGCCTTGTTTCGCCACACGTGCATAAACATGTTCCCACCTTGTCTCGCCATATGCGCAACTCTCAATCTCATATCCTGCCTTATCACGCCGCATGTGCAATATCAATAGTAAACACGGTACGACAGAAACCTCGTGCAAATCCACATATCAATAACCGCACAGCAGAAACCTCGTGCATCACCACAACAAGTACAACAACAACAACAATGGCAACCGTTCAAGATAGAATAAATACATCAACTCAAGAACCTTCGATCACAAGATAAGAAAAACTAGTTCACGAGAAATAAACATAATAAGTAAAGATAGGCATATTAAGAACCGCTCAATAAGGAAGGAAAATAGCATGTAACAGTCGTACCTAATTACATGGGTTAACAACAAGAAATCAACACGAATCCGATAACTCTATTTACGGGCAAGTCAACTAAGGTATAGTCTATCAAAACTTCCTTTAAGGTCGGTAGTTTCAAGGGTATTCAATAATTTCATTTAAGGACAAGCAACGTGATAATAATCATAACCTCAGTTAAGACCAAACCATTTTAGAATGAGACGAAGATAATTACAATTAGAGATAAACAGTTAAGAAGACATAGCATGACAGTAAAAGGAAATAAAATCTTCAGATAAGTCAATTAGGAGTCAAATAGGCAGTAGGAGTAAATCCAAAACTGAGAAATTCTACATTTAAGCAATTAAAGATGAAACTAGAATTAGGAAATTCAATCATGCCAAGAACAATTCATACTCGGCGAATATAAGGATCTAAGATTCCAAAAGGGTCAACTTTCCACAAATAAGTCCGAGCACGCCCCCGTCAACTCGCGTACACGGACTACAATCAACATAGAAGACTCAAATCCTAAGGGGTAAGTTCCCCAAACAAGGTTAGGCAAGATACTTACCTCAAAGACGACAATCTAGTACTCTAAAATGGACTTCTCGGTTGAAAAGGCCTCCGGACGGCTCAAATCCAACTAGAACGACTTCAAACACACATAAAACTTATAAGGAACTATTCCGTATAATAAAGCTTCAATCTTTATCAAATTCTAAAAATCAGTCCAAAAGTCGACCCCCGAGCTCGCACCTCGGAACCCGACAAATTTTACAAAATCCGAATACCCATTCCAATATGAGTTCGACCATACAAAAATTACCAAATTCCGATACCGTTTCGCCCCTCAAATCATGAAATTTTGTTTTAGGAATTTCTTCAAAACCAACATTTTTCCCAACTAAAAACACAAATTTTAAATGATAAAAACAAAGACTAAATTATGGAATATATTTAATTCTAGGTGAAGAACACTTACCCACTCGATTAGCATCCCAAATCCGAAGTCCAAAACTCAAAATATGATGAAAATAGAAAACCCTCGACTTATATGAATCTGCCCAGCACTTCCGCATCTGCGGACAATTAGGCGCACCTGCGCAACCACTTCTGTGGTCCCCTAACCGCACCTGCGACTTTTCACTTAATGGCTTAAACCGCTCTGCGTCTCCAGAAACGCACCTGCGGCCTGCACGTGCGGCTAACCTCTCTGCATCTGTGAAGACTGCCCAGATCAGCCTTCCTCGCACCTACAATTCCTCCATCGTACCTGCGACCATCGCACCTGCGACCATCGCACCTGCACCCAAGGTCCGCAGGTGCGATTACACCAGAACCCAGCCTTCCCAAAACCATGGAATTCATCCACGACTCATCCGCAACACACCGGGGCCTTCGGGACCCCATCCAAGCATACCAACAGGTTCCATACTCTAACACGGACCCACTCGAGGTCTTAAATCACATCAAAACACGACGAAGCTATGAATCGCACCATGAATCGAGCTTATGAACTTCCAATTCTGTAAATTTATAAACTCATACCGAAACCTACCAATTCAACTCGAAATGACGCTAAATTTTGCAGACAAGTCCCCATTCACATAAGGGAGCTGGTCCAACTCTCGGAATCGTATTCCGACCCCGATATCCTAAAAAATCAACGTGGTCAAACCACTCCATTTTCCAAACTTTAAATGTTCCAACTTTCGCCGAATTGCCTCAAATTACTCCACGGACCTCTAAATCCAAATCCAAATCCAGACGCACGCCTAAGCTCAAAATCATCATACAAAGCTGTTGACATTACCCAAAACTTATTCTGGAGCCGTTTACATAAAAAAAAGTCAAATCTCACCGCTTAAGCTCCCGAAACTAAAATCCTTCTTCCAATTCGACTCCAAGTTATCCGATAACTGAATCCAACCACGCACGCAGGTTGTTATACACAATATGAATTTGTTCAAGACCTTATGCCACCGAACGAAGCTTAAATTCTCAAAGAGACCGGTCGGGTCGTTACAATTAGTTACATGGGTTGGATAGTTCTCTCCAGAGTTCGTTTTCCGTATGTATCACATTTGAGTTTGTGGTTGTTGGCACATGGTAGCCTCATATGAGACTTTTGGTAGTGTTTGTGGTGGCTTATTACCGGAACGACTTGTACTGGGTGAGATGATATTTTGGGACCTGGGATAAGTGCGATCGGATTTATATGAGGCATATTAAATATCAAATATCGTTATTTGGTTCATTATGAGGTAATGGTTATTATCAGGAGGAGAGACTCAGTGATATGTTGACTCGCCAATTGGTTATGAATTTCTACACATTTCTTCCATCATGTCAGTATTGCAATAATTGGAACGGGACTTATATGTGTCATGAGGTGTGTTGTGGGCTTCAGATTCGTGGAATTTTGGCTATTGTTGTCAAAGGATGCTATTATGGTCATGTTAATTATGCGGTGTATGGTGTGAATTCAGTAAAGGTATGCAATCATGTTTTGGTACAGAGTGTAGTGACTGATGCGGTGTTCGTAGGTTGAAAGCAAGCCCGATGGAGAATTCCGGATGTTAGAATTTGGCTCTAAGGATTATTTAACTAAATAAAAGGGAGGATCTTCATACTGGCTCGAGCTAAATTCTTCAACTAGTTGTGGTAGCACGGGTAGGTGCTCAAGGGGTCAAACAGTATTTCGGACAACTCTAGAGTAGGTTTTAGCATGTTCAAGGACGAACATATGTTTAAGTGGGAGAGAATGTAACGACCCCGCCGGTCATTTTGATCTCTAGCGCGTCGTTCTACGGCTTGAGGCCATGAGTAGCTTCACTTAAGGTTTTATGACTTGTATGTGTGGTCGAAATTGAACGTCGAGAAGTTCGGAGTTGATTTGGAAAGAAGATTCTAATTTCAAAAGTTTTAAGTTGGAGGAATTGACTAAGGTGTGATTTTTGAGTAAACGACCTCGGAATCGAGAATTAAAGGTTCCAACAGGTTCGTATTATGATTTTGGACTTGGGCGTATGTCCGGATCGGGTTTTGGATGACCCGGTAGCGTTTCGGCGCCTATTATGAGAAGTTGGCATTTTGGAAGAATTTCGTGAATTTGGGTTGAAGTGCATTTCAATTTTATCGATGTCCGTTTGGGATTCCGAGTCTGGGAATAGCTCTATATGGTGATTCTGGTCTTAGGAGCGCATTCGGATGTGGATTTGGAGGTCCATAGGTCATTTAGGTGTCATTTGGCGAAAGTTGGAAATTTGAAGGTTTTTGGAAATTTTGACCGTGGACTTTTGATATCAGGGTTGGATTCTGATTCCGGAAGTTGGACTAGGTCCGTAATGTCAAATGTGACTTGTGTGCCAAATTTGAGGTCAATCGGACGTGATTTGATAGGCTTCAGCATCGAATGTAGAAGTTTGAAGTCCTAAAGTTCATTAAGCTCGAATTGGGGTGTGATTCATGATTTCGACGTTGTTTGATGTGATTTGAGTCTTCGAGCAAGCTCGTGTTATGTTATGGGGCAGGTTAGCGTGATTGGACAAGGTCCTGGGGTCCCTGGGTGTGTTTCGGGGTGATTTCAGACCAAATTAGGCTAAGTTGTTGATGTTGGTGCTGGTGTCTGGTTTCCTCCTTCGCAAACACGAAGGGTCTCCCGCTTTCCCAAAGAAGGATATTTTGGGCTGAGGATTTTTTCCTATGCGAACGCGACACAGGGGCCGTGAACGCGAAGAAGGAAGAGGAGTGGGGAGCTGGAACTATTAATCCCTCGTGAACACGGAGCTCCAATTGCGAACGCGAAATAGTAGGGCCTGAAGGCATCGCGAACGCGTCCCAGCTGACGCGAATGCGAAGAGACAATTGAGGCAGTGCATTTTTTACCTTTGCGATCGTGATGGTCTTTCCGCGATCGCGAAGAATGGTCGATTGGGCAGTGTATAAGTTGCAAGAAAGCGGGTTTCAGTTCATTTTATCTCATTTCCTCCATGTGAGCTGACTTAGGAGAGATTTTGGAGCTCCATTTTCATCGTCAATCATGAGGTAAGTAATTTCTACTAGTTGTGAGTTAAATAAAAGGTTTATATATGGATTTAAACAAGAAAATTAGTGGAAAATTGGGGTTTTGGTATAAAACTCAGAAATTGGTATTTTTGAATTTTGTCCACGAATTTGGGCATAGAATTAAAAATAAATTATATATTTGAGTTCGTGATGCTATGGATAATGTTTATCTTCAAAAAATTTCGCAATCCGGGCATGTGGTCCCAAGGGTGATTTTTTATCGACTTTTCGGGTGGAGTTGGAAGTTGTTGTAAATTGGATTACAATGAGTATTAGAGTATAGATTTATGAATTTGCACATTTATTGGCTAGTTGTGTAGCGTTGGGCATCAGTTAGAGTTGTTGGAAAGGCTTTGGATCCGGTTATGGAATTTCGGAGCGAGGTAAGTCTCCTTTCTAACCTTGTAAGAGGTAATTAACCCCATAGGTGAATCAAATCATTATGTTCTTCTAATTGTGGGGGCTGCGTACGTACGAGGTGATGAAAGTCCGTACATAGCTACTAACTATGCTTATGTCCGGGTAGTCTAGGACCCAAATCATGTTATACTTGTGTTGTTTGCACCCTACTTGTTAATTTAATTGCGTAAATGATGTAATTTGATAAAGTAATTGTTAAAAGTTAAACTTAATTTACTTGAATTTTGGACGGGTCATTTGACCGTTAATAAGAACTGGTATTTCTTTAAATATTAACCCTTAATAAATCTTGAATTGCTTGTTTTAATATATTTTTTCTTTTTGTGGAGCGCGCCTCAGTAGCAGATAGATGCATTTATAGTTTGTGTCGTTCGACCCTTGACAATGTAAAATTTAAATATTATATGTTGGATCGGGTCGTACGACCTCATCATGATTTGCGCATGATAAATCTTTGGAACTAATAATAATTGATATTGCTTCATTGGCCTAAGATATAAATTGTTAAATAACGAAAATAAATTTGGAAAATTTTCTATTAATAAAAGAAATTTTTACTTACTTCTTGTTGTTGAGCTTACAGTTGTTTCATACAATCCATGCTTAAGTATAATATGGGTCTTTTATTATTACCCCATAGTAAGTGTCAGAGTCGACCCCTCGTCACTACTTCTTCGAGGTTAGACTAGATACTTGTTGGGTACACGTTGATTTACGTACTCATACTACACTTGCTGCACATTTTCGTGCAGGTGCATATATGTCTAGTAGACTTGTGGGCTAAGAGGCGTGGCTATTGTAGGGACTTAAGTTAGCTGCATCCCATGTTGCGAATTAGCAGCACACAGAGTCTCCATCATAATTATCTACCCTCACTTGTCTAATAGTATTCCAGACGGATGTTATAATTTTAATATATTTTCTAGTTGATGCTCATGCACTTGTGACACTGGGTTTTGGGGGTGATTATGGGTTGTTCAGTATTGTAGTTCTAAAAGTATTATCATTTACTCTGTAAATTCTATCTCTTACTATTTAATTAAAGGAAATTATGATTTCAAAATACATAAAGGAGTAATTAAGTTAATCAATTATTGTTGGCTTGCCTAACAGCTATTTTAGGCGCCATCATGACCTCTAATGGATTTTGGGTCGTGGAAAATTTCCCGCACACAAGATTAGACAAGTCACTTACCTCAAACCAAGCTCAATCAGTCAATAAGAATGCCTTTCCCTCTATTTTCTAACTCCGAACATCCCAAATCTAGCCAAAAGCAATTACATACTATGAATACAACTATAATGAACTAATCTAAATAATGAAACTACGACTTTAGCAAAGAATCAAAAAATCGTTGGCAAAAGTCGACCCGAGCCTACGTCTTGAGATCGAGTAAAAGTAACAAAATACGAAAACACATTCGATATTGAGTTCACCCATACCAAAATTACCAAAATCTGACACCAATCGCCACTCAAATCTCCAAATTAAACTCTCCAAATCCCTAGCCTCAAATTCCCAAATTTCACCTTAAATATACACAGAATAGGTGAGAAATTCAATGGGGAGACAAGATTATTTAATGAAAATGTTCACAAGTGGCTTACCTCAAGAAATCCCTCGAAACTTCTCTCAAAAATCGCCCAAGACCGAGTTTGCAAAGTCCAAAATGAGAAAATCACGAAACTGTTCGGTTTTAAACACTGTCTAGCATTTTGCGCTTTTGCGGTAAAAAATTCACTTCTGCGGTACCGCTTTTGCGGTGAAATCCCTGCATCTACAAAGTTCACCTAAAATCCCTGATTCCGAACCTGCACACAATCATTCGCATCTGTGGAAACGCTTCTGCATCCCCTCATCCACTTCTGTGGAAGACTTGGCCACCTCAGCTCCCTCACTCACTCCGCTTCTGCGGTCACCCTTCTGCAGAAGCAGCTTCGCAAAAGCTGCATTCACGTTGCATCTGCGACCACTGGCCATCCCCATCATCCTCGCATCTGTGATCTCCCGCTCCCATCTCACACATGCGCTCAATCTTGCGCAGGTGTGATTGCACCAGAACTGGTGCACCTCAGCCATTCTCAAAAGTCCAAATCTAGTCCGTTAACCATCCGAAATCCACCCGAGGCCTCCGGGACCTCAATAAAATATACCAACCAGTCCTAAAATATCATACAAACTTAGTCGAGCCTTTAAATCACGTCAAACAACGCTAAAAACACAAATTGCTCATTGATCCAAGCCTAATGAACTTTAAAACTTCAAACTTCTACATTCGACGCTGAAACCTATCAAATCAAGTCCGATTGAACTCAAATTCTGCACACAGGTCATAATTGATATTACAGACCTACTTCAACTTCCGGAATCAAAATCTGACCCCGATACAAAAAAAAGTCCACTCTCAGTCAAACTTCCAAAAATCATCAAATTTTCCAACTTCCGCCAATTGACGCCAAAATGACCTATGGACCTCCAATTCAACATCCAAACTCTCTCCTAATACCAAAATCACCCTACGGAGCTATAGGAACTGTTGATACTCCATTCCAGAGTCGTATTTACATAATTCAAACTACGGTCGATACTTAGAACTTAAACTCCCAATTTAGGGACTATGTGTCCCATTTCACTCTGAAACCAAAAAAAAATCTTTTCGGAAAGTTACGTACCACAAAATAAAATAGAGGGATAAATAATTAGGGGTTCGAGGCTAATACTCTCAAAAAAATTGGCCAGGTCGTTACAGTCTGAAAGAAGATAAAATTAGTATTGTGAAGGTATAAATAGATGTGGACGTTGAAATAGACGAAATTATAATCGTCATCATTGTGGTAATGAGAACAATAAGGATTCTCAAAATAATCCTTCACTCTGTGAAGTAATGTTTGTCAGGATTTGACATGAAATTTTGTAAGGCACATATAGATGATTATGGTCCATTCATGATGTGAATGTGACAACAGGTGATGTATGAATTTATATTCATTCTTGGAAGAATATGAATGTGCTAGTGGTAGTGAATATACCACACTCACATCTAGAAAGAGGTTTGAGATAAAATAAGAAAATAATTTCATTATTATGGCATGGCTGATCATTGATCATGTACCTATTGTGATTATGCCAAAGTATTATGGCAATGTGGTTATTACAAGAAAAAGTAATGGAAGCAACATCTCTTGCGTATAATGATTTTGACCATGAGCATAATGGCATAACTTTCTCCTTAAAAGAGATATCCACTATATGGATGTTGATGAATATGTGGTAGTACAAAATTAATTGAGAGCTCTGAAAAATCCAATTACACTATTTTGGAGACATAAAATTGATTATCAATACGGTATTGCGTCGTAGTAAGTCACAAATAAACTTATTGAGTTTCTAAAGTATTCGCAAAAGCGATTGATTCTATTGAGACTATAAATAAAGAAAAGATTCAATGTCTTCTATTACTATATGTGGCTTATAAGTGGGTAATATGTATGTAAAAAACTACCCGATTTATTCTCCAATTTGTACTACACAAATAAAATAATGTCACAATAAAGTAGAAGTTTATCGATATAAAGACCTATATCATAATAAACTTGGAGTTTATTTATAGTTGTGCATGTCATGGTATAAACCTGAAATTTATCAATATTAATAATTTATATAGTTGACATAATTGGTTTAGCCATGTTAATTGAAGTATGATGTACAAAAATAAAAGAGAATTCACATGGGTAAGCTTTGAAAATGATTCTTCATGAATTCTCTTGTGTTGCTTGTTCTCGCGATTATTATACCAGCTTCCATTCGGATCGAATCCCTTAAATTCTGGAATTTATCAAAGGTGAATAGGGGCCCATTCACCTGCCATTTAAACCTTATAAAGATATATCTATGAGATGGTTACATGTGCATTTATTATGCAACCCGTAACTTGAATGTCAGGTTTCTTGCTCAATAATTTAATTTAGAGCATAATGTTCAGATTTTCTATTCAAGTCAGTTCATCTTGATAAGTTGGTTTGCATCACAATTGGTTTTGGCAAAATAATTATTGAGTACCTCCACTTAATAGCTAAACTATTGCTTATGAGAACAAAGTTATCTATATCAGTTGATATACATTATATGCTAAAGTGTATTATATTCTCCTTTCACAAGCGGTTCAGGGTCTAGAACCAAATAATTTCATCTTATTATTATTGATATGTGGTGTATATTTTGATTAATGCCATAACGCATAAAGGTGGATTTCCAAAGTTGAGGAAGCAAGTTAATTTTTCTAACATGAGGGGGAAACATGATAAACAATTGAGGAAAAGTTACATGGAATAAATTATCATTTTTACATCTAGATTCTCGAAAAAGATAATGTGAACTTGAAGTTCATAAAAATATTATTCATATGCCATATATCACAAAGCATGCCAGACGCATTTGCTGACCCAAAGAAAGTAACTATATTCTCACTGCAAATGTTCTTATTAGAATAAGTCCTAGAAGGACAATATCTATAGTACGCTTAAAGCTTATAGACCAATCGGTTTCAAATAATTTTTCTGATAAAGTAGATGAGAAAATGATCATAATAAGGAGGCACTGATCTAGAATATCACATGACATAACGCTTCATAAAACTTCAGGAGAGATTCAGGTACCTGAAAATATGAATGAAGAGATCTTTATGTTATGTCTTTATGAAAAAGAGGAGGTTAGAACCAATATAAAATGATTGTCGATAATATCATGAAATAAAGTAGCGCCCATAAATACTAACAAGGATCTTGAATTCAAATCTCTTAGGGAATATGGACAGATAAATTATTGGCCAAAAAAAAGGGAAAAAAAAAAGAAAAAAATGCGCAATCCAATTATATTGGATTCACTTTTAAAATGTGAAGTTTCGAGCTTATTGTCCCAACACCTGAAAGTATAACGCCTATGGGGTACAATTAAGTTTTTGTATAAAAAATAAAATAAAAATCGTTAGATATAAAGACGACTTATGGCATAAGATATTTCACAAATGTCTTGACTTTGATTATATGGAGACAAATTCTCTTGTGGTGGATGCAATGACTTTCAAGTAGAGGCTGGAAATATATGAAAAATATGATATGCGTATCGTGGATTGTCTTCATTATTAATATTGCTAGCTAGACAACAAATTTTATATGAAAATCCTTGAAGGATTAATCTTGTTCTGAAGCATATAAGGTGCAACGACCCGACCGGTCGTTTTGAGCTCTAGCGCATCGTTCAGCGGTTTGAAGTCATGAGCAGCTCCATTTCAGGTATTATGACTCGTGGGCGTGGTCGGAATTGAATTTCGGGAAGTTAAGCGTTAATTTGGAAAGAAAATTCTCATTTCAGAAGCCTTAAGTTGGAAAAATTGACTAAGATTGGGATTCTAAGTAAACGACCTCAGAATCAGGATCTGAAGGTTCCAGCAGGTTCGCATAATGATTCAGACTTGGGCGTATGTCCGAATCGGGTTTTGGATAACCCGGGAGCGTTTCGGCGTATATTGTTGAAGTTAGTGTTTTAGAAGGACTTCATAAATTTGGGTTGGAAAGAATTTCAGAGTTATTGATGTCCGTTTGGGATTTCGAGTATGGGAATAGCTTTATATGGTGATTCTGGGGTTGGGGGCGCGATTGAAAGTGAATTCGGATGTCCGTAGGTCATTTTGAAGTCATTTGGCTAAAGATAGGAATTTGAAGGTTTTTGAGAAATCCGACCGGAAGTGGAAATTAAGATATCGGGGTCGGAATGCGATTCCGGAAGTTGGAGAAGGTCCGTAATGTCGAATGTGAGTTGTGTGCAAAATTTGGGGTCATTCCGACGTGATTTGATAGGTTTCGGCATCAGATGTAGAAATTGGAAATTTCAAGTTCATAAAGTTTGAATTTTTGTGAGATTTATGATTTCGGTGTTGTTTGATGTGATTTGAAGCCTCGAGCAAGTCCATGGGATGTTATGGGACTTAGTCGTGTGATTGGACGGGGACCTGGGGGCCTCGGGTGTGTTTCGGGGTGGTTTCGGGCCATTTTTGGGTGATTTGCTCCTACTGCTTGCTGGTGCATCTGGTGTGAAATGCGATCGCGGTCCTTGTTGTGCGATCGTGAAGAAGGAAAATTTGAAGGTTGTATTTTTGGTCTGTGCGATCGCAAGAAGGTTTGTGCGATCGCACAGTGCAGTTGGGGGCTGCTGGATTGGCCTGTGCGAACGCAAGGGGGAAACTGCGATTGCGAAGGAGGAAATTTGGAGGGAGCTGGGAATGGCTCTTGTGATCGCGTGGATGAGAGTGCGATTGAGTAGAGTAAATCATGGGAGGCAGCAGGTTGGCTTGTGCGATCGCGGTTGAAGGAGTGCGATCACATAGAAGGTTTGTCTGGGCAGTGAAGTATTTTAAACGGGATTTTGGCCATTTCTTCATTCTTTCATTTGGTGTGGGCGATTTTTGGAGAGCTTCAAGAGGGGAATTTCGTCAACTATGTCAAGGTACGTTGTTTCTATTCATTACAAGTTAAATACAAGGTTTATTCATGGATTTGAACATGAAAAATTGTGGAAAAATTGGGATTTTGAAGAAAACCTAGAAATTTGGTAATTTGGATTTTAGCCACGAATTTGAGCATGGAATTTAGAGTAAATTGTATATTTGAGTTAGTAAGGCCATGGGTAGGATATATCTTCGAGAAATTTCAGAATCCGGGCACGTGGGCCAAAGGACATTTTGGTCAATTCACTGAGCGGAGTTGGGAAATTATGTAATTTGAATTGTTGCAAATATTAGAGTATATTTTCATTGGTTTGTCGTTATTTGGATAGTTTTGGGGCGTTGTGCGTCCATTGGAGTCGTCGGAAGGGCTTGGAAGCCGGTTATGGAATTTCGGAGCGAGGTAAGTCCCCTTTCTAACTTTGTGAGGGGGAATATTTCCCCCTAGGTGAACTAATTAAATATGTGCTGCTATCTGGGGGTCTACGTACGCACGAGGTGACGGGATTCCGTGCGTAGCTACTATTATGCCATGTACGGGTAGTCTAGGACCCACTAGCATGCCTTACGTGTTCTACATGTGATCATGCCCATAATATTAGACTGTTAATGCTAATGAATCGGTAAATTATTTCCTAAAGAAGACTAGAGTGTACTTCTCTTAATCATTTAGAAAGAGAATTGATTCCTCCGTGGATAGTTGTATTCCTGATAAATGTTATATTTGAATATTATTAAGCTTGGCAAATGAGTTTCAAAACAAAGATTTAAATGCTATTTTTTGTGTTCCTTTAAGAAGAATTTTATCATTCTCTTGAGAAGTTGTTTTCTTGATAAAAATGTGGATTTATTATGTGAATGCGTGTACATATGAGCACCTGAGTCGCAGGTATGATTGGCGAGCAGGCTAGCCTTATTGTTATTATGTTGATCGCGCCGCATGATCGATTCGCGAGCGGGGAAAATAGATGCATCTATGGTTCGAGCCGTTCGATCCTCAGCAATGCACAGTTTATTATCGTTGGTTCGCACTGTTCGACCCTCGGCATTGCTTGCGCATGATATTTAGTGCGTATTTGCTGTGATATTGCCTGATTACTGGCCTAGAAATTTTAAGTTGTCAACTGAAATGACAGAGATTTAAAGTTATTAAAACTTTGGAAGAAATTATTCTTTCCCATTGATTATTGGTTAATTGATTAAATCATCCATGTTTGATTATTTGTTATTGAAATGACGAAGATTTAAAGTGTTAAATGTGGAAGGAGTTGATATTATTTATCCCTGATTTTAATAAATTGCTTATGACATACATGCTTAGTGTCTCACTTGATTATGCTAAATTGACCTTTAACAAGTGTCAAATCGACCCCTCGTCACTACCTCTCTGAGGTTAGGCGGGATACTTAATGAGTACACATTATTTTCGTACTCATGTTACACTTGCTGTGCATTTTTATTGCACAGGTACTTTCACAGCGATGTGGCTGGTTTGGAGACTTAGGCGAGTTGCATCATTCGGAGGCGATCCGTAGCTGACAGAGTCTCCCTCGTATTGTATNACAGAGCTGACAGAGTCTCCCTCGTATTGTATTCATATTGTTTTAAATTTCATTGTCCAATTTGTATCTCGGACAAGCTTTGTAATGATTGTATAAATTCTTAAAAATTTCTCATGCACTTGTGACACCGGGTTCTGGGATGTGTTTGGGATATATTTGCTAAAATAGAATACTTAAACCGTCGTATTTACTTAATGGATTTTTTTTAGTTATTACGTAATAAGTTAAAGGTAATGATTTCAAAAATGTTAAAACAAGAATTTATTTCAATTAATTGATGATTGGCTTACCTGACGGTGGTGTCCGGCGCCATCACGACCTTAATAGATTTTTGGGTCGTGACAACATGGTATCATAGCACTAGGTTACCTTAGGTATCACAAGTCATGAGCAAGTCCAATAGAGTCTTGCGGATCGGTACGAAGACGTCTGTATTTATCTTCGAGAGGCTACAGGGCTGTTAGGAGTACTTCCCTTCTTGATTCCTCATTGTGCGATTTGATTCCTTTGAGGCTTATGCCTATGCTTATTCCTACTCAATATTACGCGTCGCGAAGCGCTTGCTATGAATCAGGAATTTGAGGAATTGAAATGGTGCTACGGATATGATGCGAGATGTTCTCTATGTGTAATTAGTTGGGGCTATTGTTATGGCCCTGCGGAAGGATAATATGTTGTTTCAGCTCATTAGTTGTGTTTCTGAGAGCCTTGAGGTTATGCTCAGGTTGTGATGATGTTTACGATTTGGTTATCGCGCGAGATGTGATGATAGAATGCTTGCCCATATGTTGGGGGTGGAGAATGGCTTGAAGGGAGGTCTTCTCAGGGCGTGATTTCGAGATTTCAGCATTTTAGTTCCGGCAGAGGAAAGGCAATTGGATTATGAATGGTCCGGTTGGGGTCGATAAAGTAGTAAGACTTGGTGTTTTCAAGTAAGGTGGAGTATTCACCTGTGATGTGTTATCGTCGTCCTTGTTCGAATGGAATGTGTTAAGTCTGTCGGTGCTATGGTATCTTCGGTTGCATTGGGTCAGAGTGTTGTGAAGTAGTATTGAAGAAGCGGCTGTCAGGGACCATGAGGCGCGGTGGTTCAGTACTGGATAAGTGTTGATAATGAAGGCATCACGAGATCGATGATCTTCGAAGAGTTTAAAATCGTGGCGAACTTATGGATTAATAACTACAGAGAATGATATTTTTTGAATTGAGGCAGCAATTGGGCAGCATACGATGAAGGAAGACATGTGAGAAGTGTCAGGCGGCGGCTAAATTTCTAAAAGGCCAGGCGTAAGGAAAGGAGGTCAGGTGGTGCTTAAAGGAATGAGATTAACAAGGGGAGAGTGGCAGCATAACATAGGAGTTCAGACTGCCTATCTTGAGGGAAAGTTTGAGGGTTTTAGTGGATGGTGATTGGATCCACGAGCTTAAGTTGAAATATGGGTTATTTTGGCGGAAGGTTGAATACAACAGGGAGGATTTTTTAGGAATGAAGGAGGACGCAATGTGGCGGCGAATTTAAAGATGTTGTAGCGCATTTAGTAGGTGTCCATGGGGAGCCAACGGACTAGTAAAGTTGGTGAATGAGAGAAGGCTTAGGATGGGGTACTGATGTTGCAGAGAGTGTGCACTTCAGCGTCGTTGGAAGGTGTCAGTTGGTGATTTCCACAGGTGGGATATCTCCTGTGAGTAGGTTAGTAGTTGCATGGTTGGCAAGTTTCTGCGAGGGATTCTAGTGGCTATTCGGTAGGAGGCAGAATGTGTGAATGATGCTAGGGAATTTGAGTATTTAGGGAGTGCTAACAAGAGAAGTCGGAAGAATTGGACGGATTGGTTAAGCAAAATCATGCTAACAAAAGAGAAAGGATCTCAGCAGGGTCTAGAGTGGTGCAAGGAGTAGCTTCGGGCTAAGTGGGGGAGTCCCACCACCTGCAATTGGGTTGCAGGGTTTTGTTATTGCGGGGTTGCGGATTGTCAGCATACTGGCAAGTTATTACAGCTAAGGGAAAGGAGAAAAATGGTGAATTGTGCATGGGATTTGATAAATATGTAAACCAGTTGGTCCTGTTGGACCAGGGTTAGGCTTCGAAAGATTCAGAATTTATCTTAATGCATACGCGAGTTGCAAGGGTAGTGACTCAGTCACGTGTTTCATTAAAAAGGGTGTTCATGTGCTAGAAGCCTTGGAGTTGATTTTATTCGGGGCCAGTCAGAGTGGGTGACTCTCAATAGCGGTCCTAGTGAATTCAAAAGTTAATAATGCGGTGTTTAAGGGTTTCAGGCAGCAGTATGATTAAGAATTGATCTTTTGCAGCATCATTTCAGAGAGAGGGAAAATGATTGGAGTGTTCTATGTTATTTTCAGTGTGCAGGATAGTATTGGAAGAGTGAGAAAAATAAATTCCGGGTTGTAGAAAGGTTATCAGGAGGGTATGAGACGGGTTACAGGATTTAGGCAGCATGGCCTCGTGAATTAAGGTCACTCGGAATGAGTGAGGGTTGAGTTGCTATGAGTTGAAGGAAGTTACTATTATTCCCGAGGCAATTAAAGATGATTAAAGGAAGATAGATTGATTAGCCATGGTTGAAATGGAACATGTACGATAGTGATCATTTTCGTTAGTGTAATTAAATTATGCATGTGGATTGGGCCGGTATGCGCGGGGCTTGTCGGCTGTCGTAATAGATTTCAGGTGGGAGCATTCGAATGTTACGGCCTATCAGGTATAGGAGGATCCCGGAAGGGTTATGGTGGTTCAGACCACTACTTAAGGATTTGCATTTATTGTGATTGTGAGGATTCACTTTAGTATTGTTATTTTTCTCTTGAATTGAGGTAAGTAAAAGGTTTCAATATGATGAAGTGTTCACCCTATTAGTGGTTCCGGATTTATGATGAAATTCTTGCGCAATTTCATATTGGCATGTTAGGTGCAGTAAACAGTGTGTAACTGGAATTAAGGAATCGAGATTGCGGTTCGGTGTTAACAAGGATGTCATGAGCTCGGATGAGCAAGAAAAAGTGACTTGAAAGTTCGAAGTAAGCTGGTGTTATCTTCAGTGTCACCTGAGATCGATATTCGGTGAAAGAGGCTTTGTACCTTGGTCATGGGTTCTTGATGTGTTTTGCAGCATTAGTGTGGTTGGTGGTACGGATGTGCAGACTTGCTACCTTGTTTGGAAGGTCGTGGGAGCGTGACCACGGTAGGATCGTATGAGTGTGACATGTAGTCACTTAATGGATTGAAGATTTGGACTGAGTATAAAGAAGTGTAATATTGCTTATTTGAGAATTTATGCCTGGAAGGTGTTTGGTTCATTTGGTTGGGGATTGTGGGGTGTTTATCCCGTCTATGATGGTTGTTCTTGTGTATTATGAGAGGAAGTGGGTTAATATGGACCCAGGTAAAGCTATTAGCCTAGTTCGGTGCGATCAAGGTAGACTCGATGTTTGTGGATGGATTTAAATATGATTAAGGGCTCCGTATGAGTCAGGCGTGTTCATTTCGGTATAGCGCATTTCATGGAAAGGTGTTAGAACAAAAAATGTTGTTCCTTCTTCGTTCATCTCATGTAATATTTTGTTGTGCCGTGTGAGTTGCGAAGTGGCTTGATAATTTCTTATGTGTTGAGATTCCGCGTAGTGATGATGTTATGTGAGCAGGAGGTCTCTTGAGATTTATATATATATATATCGCACCTCAGTTGTGCTTAATTTTTGTAGCATATGGCTCTATCAGTCTCCCCAGGATGGTATTATGCACTTAGCGTGCTTGTGACCGGTATTCGGTAAATTGTATCAGTGAGCAATTCAGCTCCGTGTATATTTCCTTATGTGAATTTTATGTGTGGACCGGGTGGCACGTCGCCACGGGCATGTTATTTGGATCGGGTTGCGCACCGCAACAGTGTGATGTCGAGTATAGTTCTCTATATCTATTTTTCTTATGTTATATTTCCTATTTTCTGAGGAAAGTCCATATTATTTGCATGAGTCGAGTAGTCCCTTCCTGAGTCATTTCCTTTATGTATCATGTTCGAGTTATGGCCTATTGGCGCGTTGTGGTATCATGTGAGACTGTTGGTCATGTTTGGGGTGATTAGTCTCTGAACAGTTCATACTGGGTGAGACGAGATTATTGGATCAGGGATCAGTGCGATAAGGTTATGAGGAATATATTAAAGGACAATTACCATTATTTGGTTCGTCATGAGATGATGATCTAAGTCAAAAAAGAGAGATTCAATGTTTGGTTAACTCTGCAATTGGTTAGAAATCTCTACACACTTCCTCCGTTGTGGTGGTATCGCCAGCATTATAGCAAGATATATGTATATATATTGTAAGGTGCACTAGGAGCATCAAATTCGTGAAATCTTGGCTATTAAGGTGCAGGGAGTGTCATTGTGGTCAGATGATAAATTATGTGGTGCATGGTGCTAATTCAGCAAAGGTATGATGTCGTGTTCTGGTATATCGTGTGGTAGTTGATACGGTGATTATATATTGGAAGCAGGCCTGACAGAGAATTTCAAGTGTTGGAACTGGATTCTGAGCTTATTATATGGATAAAAGAAGAAATCTTTAGATTTGATCAAGCTAATGTACTCAACTGAGTTGTGGTAGCACGGACAGGTGCGCGAGGTGTTATATAGTGATTTCAGACAGCTCCAGAGCAGTTCTTGGCACGTTCAAGGACGAACGTATGTTTAAGTGAGGGAGAATGTAACGACCCGACCAGTCATTTTGAGCTCTAGCGGGTCGTTCAGCGGTTTGAAGTCATGAGCAGATCCATTTCAGGTATTGTGACTCGTGGGCGTGGTCAGAATTGAATTTCGGGAAGTTTAGAGTTAATTTGGAAAGAAAAATCTCATTTCGGAAGCCTTAAGTTGGAAAAATTACCTAAGATTGGGATTCTGAGTAAATGACCTCGGAATCAGGATCTGAAGGTTCCAGCAGGTTCGTGTGATGATTTCGGACTTGGGCATATGTCCGGATCGAGTTTTGGATAACCCGGGAGCATTTCGACGTATATTGTGGAAGTTAGTGTTTTAGAAAGACTTCATAAATTTGTGTTGGAAAGCATTTCAGAGTTATTGATGTCTGTTTGGGATTTCGAGTCTGGGAATAGCTTCGTATGGTGATTCTGGAGTTGGGAGCGCGATCGAAAGTGAATTCGGATGTATGTAGGTCATTTTGAAGTCATTTGGCTAAATATAGGAATTTGAAGGTTTTTGAGAAATCCGACCGGAAGTGGAAATTTTGATATTGGGTTCGGAATGGGATTCCGGAAGTTGGAACACGTTCGTAATGTCGAATGTGACTTGTATGCAAAATTTGGGGTCATTCGGACGTGATATGATAGGTTTCGGCATCGGATGTAGAAGTTGGAAATTTCAAGTTCATAAAGTTTGAATTTTGGTGCGATTTATGATTTCGGTGTTGTTTGATGTGATTTGAAGCCTCGATAAAGTCCGTGGGATGTTATGGGACTGAGTCGTGTGATTGGACAGGCCTCGGGTGTGTTTCGGGGTGGTTTCGGGCCATTTTTGGGTGATTTGCTCCTACTGTTTGTTGGTGCATCTGGTGTGAAATGCGATCGCGGTCCTTGTTGTGCGATCGCGAAGAAGGAAAATTTGAAGGTTGGATTTTTGTTCTGTGCGATCGCAAGAAGGTGTGTGCGATTGCACAGTGCAGCTGGGGGCTGCTGGGTTGGCCTGTGCGAACGCAAGGGGGAAGTTGCGATCGCGAAGGATGAAATTTGGAGGGAGCTGGGAATGGATCTTGCGATCGCGTGGATGAGAGTGAGATTGCGTAGAGAAAATCATGGGAGGCAGCAGGTTGGCTTGTGCGATCGCGGTTGAAGGAGTGCGATCGCATAGAAGGTTTGTCTGGGCAGTGAAGTATTTTAAACGGGATTTTGGCCATTTCTTCATTCTTTCACTTGGTGTGGGCGATTTTTGGAGAGATTTAAGAGGAAAATTTCGTCATCTATGTTAAGGTACGTTGTTTCTACTCATTCCAAGTTAAATACAAGGTTTATGCGTGGATTTGAACATGAAAAATTGTGGGAAAATTGGGATTTTGAAGAAACCCTAGAAATTTGGTAATTTGGATTTTAGCCACGAATTTGAGCATGGAATTTAGAGTAAATTGTATATTTGAGTTAGTAAGGCTATGGGTAGGATATATCTTCGAGAAATTTCGGAATCCGGGCACATGGGCCCGAGGACATTTTGGTCAATTCACTGAGCGGAGTTGGGAAATTATGTAATTTGAATTGTTGCAAATATTAGAGTATATTTTCATTGGTTTGTCGTTATTTGGATAGTTTTGGGGCGTTGTGCGTCCATTGGAGTCGTCGGAAGGGCTTGGAAGCCGGTTATGGAATTTTGGAGCGAGGTAAGTCTCCTTTCTAACTTTGTGAGAGGGAATTGTCCCTCCTAGGTAAACTAACTAAATATGTGCTGCTATCTGCGGGGGCTACGTACGCACGAGGTGACGGAATTCCGTGCGTAGCTACTATTATGCCATGTCCAGGTAGTCTAGGACCCACTAGCATGCCTTACGTGTTGTACATGTGATCCTGCCCATAATATTAGACTGTTAATGCTATTGAATCAGTAAATTATTTCCTAAAGAAGACTAGAGTGTACTTCTCTTAATCATTTAGAAAGAGAATTGATTCCTCCGTGGATAATTGTATTCCTGATAAGGTTATATTTGAATATTATTAAGCTTGGCAAATGAGTTTCAAAACAAAGATTTAAATGCTATTTTTCGTGTTCCTTTAAGAAGAATTTTATCATTCTCTTGAGAAGCTATTTTCTTGATAAAAATATGAATTTATTATGTGAATGCGTGCACATATGAGCACCTGAGTCGCAGGTATGATTAGCGAGCAGGCTAGCCTTATTGTTATTATGTTGACCGCGTCGCATGATCGATTCGCGAGCAGGGAAAATAGATGCATCTATTGTTCGAGACGTTTGATCCTCAGCAGTGCACAGTTTATTATTGTTGATCCGCACCGTTCGACTCTTGGCGTTGCTTGCGCATGATATTTAGTGCGTATTTGTTGTGATATTGCCTGATTGCTGGCCTGGAAATTTTAAGTTGTCAACTAAAAAGACAGAGATTAAAGTTATTAAAACTTTGTAAGAAGTTGTTCTTTCCCGTTGATTATTGGTTAATTGATTAAATCATCCATGTTTGATTATTTGTTATTGAAATGACGAAGATTTAAAGTGTTAAATGTGGAAGGAGTTGATATTATTTATCCCTGATTTTAATAAATTGCCTATGACATACATGCTTAGTGTCTCACTTGATTATGCTAAATTGACCTTTAGCAAGTGTCAAGTCGACCCCTCGTCACTACCTCTCTGAGGTTAGGCGGGATAATTACTGAGTACACGTTGTGTTCGTACTCATGCTACATTTGATGTGCATTTTTATTGCACATGTACTTTCACGGCGATGTGGCTGGTTTGGAGACTTAGGCGAGCTGCAACATCCGGAGGCGATCCGCAACTGACAGAGTCTCCCTCATATTGTATTCATGTTGTTTTAAATTTCATTGTCCAATTTGTATCTCGGACAAGCTTTGTAATGATTGTATAAATTCTTAGAAATTGCTCATGCATTTGTGACACCGGGTTCTGGGATGTGTTTGGGATATATTTGCTAAAATAGAATATTTAAACCGTCGTATTTACTTAACGGATTTTTGTTTAGTTATTACGTAATAAGTTAAAGGTAATGATTTCAAAAATGTTAAAATAGAAATTTATTCAATTAATTAATGATTGGCTTGCCTGACGGAGGTGTGACGCCATCACGACCTTAATAGATTTCTGGGTCGTGACATAAGGGTGCTCGAAAAATTTATTCAATAAAGTTGTAGATCTTGAGAAATTCTTACGGATTGAAACAAACAGGGCACATGTGATATAATCGCCTTAAAATAAGTGTACAAAACTGACACAGTTTATTCTTATGTCTTTATAAAATAAGTTATATATGATTCGACAAAAATCTTGTGTATCATAATTACTTGAATTCTTGAGGAGTTTCGAAAGCAGTAGATTATCTACTGAATTTATTTGAAATGAATGATTTTGGAAAGATCTAAAATCACAAAAGATTCTTAAAGCCATTCCATTGAGTACTCCAGTGGTTGTGAAAAACCTCCATTAAGACCTCATCAAATGATACATATTTCTTGGTCTGGAGTATCATATCTAGCGCGATTTGTACACTTATTTATCTTGATAAAACTGAGCTCATGACAATTTACTAGCATGATATAGTTTTAATTACTCTCACTTGGAGATATTTGAATGAGATCGATAATACATTGCAAAAGAAAATTATTTATGTAGATTTGTTTTATCCTAATAAATATTGTCAAGATTTTATTAGTTATGCAAATGTAGGACATTACCCGAAGTTTATTCTACAAATAATCTATTTGCATATGAATGAGGTGTGTGAGTTTGCTTTGAAAAGAAGATTTCAATAATATTGAAGACAATGATGATTGCTTATCTCAATTGAAAGAATGATATATTGAAGGAGATAGAATAAAGTACATTCCACCAAAATTCTTTTTGAGATGCATGATCTTCAATAGAATGGTGAAATAAATGTTCAACAAATTTATTCAAGTTTCGCGAACCTATTCACTAAGGCATTACTGACGGCAATATTGGAAAAATTGTTGTACATGATTGAAAGATGCTGTCTTTGAGAAATAAAGTGATGTTTTCATAAGGGGATATAGATACGCGTTGCACTATTTTTTCCTTAGCCAAAGTTTTATCCCATTGAATTTTTCTGGCAAGATTTTTATTGAGGCAACTTAAAATGCGTATTATTAGATATGTGTACTCTTTTTCCTTTACTAGGATTTTTTCCCATAGAATTTTTCCTAATAAAGTTTTATCGAGGCACATCATCTATTAATGGACATCCAAAATGGAGTCTTATAAACATCATTAATTTTATGTATGTCCATTCATTATAGAGTTACTTGGAAAGCATGCTAAATACTTATAGGCCAATGTAATTATAGGAACTATCCTAGTTACTTTGAGACTATCCAGTTAGGATCAAGCTATTACTTGGGGACCAAGTTTATTTCTTCCTATAAATAGGAGGTTCCCTTACCATTTGTAAGAGGAAGAAAAGTTTATCAATTATCTCCCTCTAAATTTCTCTTATTACTTTGTTCATATTATTCCATTACAGATTCTTCATTTAAAGCTAGATACACTTCAAGCTAATTAGATCCTACCATCCTCCAAATTAGATATTGTAAATTGATATGTTTAGTGACTTTGTAAATATGAATTCCCACATGTTTCTTACTTTCAAAGGCTACAAATTAATCTATATATCTATATAATCTATATATAGAGAAGACGAAATGACACCTCTCATAAACCAAGAAATTTATTTATCTTTTTTCTCTATTTTTTTACATTTTTCCCATTCCATAGTTTTATTTTATTTATATTAACGTCCAAAAGTCATATCCCTTCAGGGACATTCAATGAACAATAAGTGCAGAAGTAATTATTAATGAATAAACAATCGTTTTTTCCCAAGATAACCCAATGGCAATATCTTATCACACCTGTAACAAATATGTACTGAATCTAATTCTCATTGCAATGGTAAGGAATTTCTGTATATGAGTGTTGAGATGGCAACTGAAAGAGCTTTTCAAAAAAAAAAAAGTTGCCTAAGTAGTATCCGATGATAGAGATGTTTTTTTTCTCTTTTGGCAGGTTCTATGCCGCTGAAGTAGTGGTGTTGATAGAATTGATCCGTCAAATGTTTTATCCATCACTAGTGTGAGAAGCTCTAACTTCTCTCTAACCTACTAAAACAAAAGCCTTCTTCTTCTATCTCCATTCTCTCACTCTCATGGAAGCAGACCATCCTGCCATCGAAATGGACCTATCAATAATTCCTCCAAAACCTCCGGATATTATCTCTAATAAGGATAACTTAATCGGGGGGAGGGGGATATAGACATCACCGTTGATCCTCTCGAAACCTTACCATCCACCTCCTCAGTCACCTCACTTATGAATCCTCTAACTATACTGGGGGGGAAAAATTCCCTATCACAAGAGGACAAAACTCGCATGTATTTTCCTTGGAAATACTCAATAATTATTAAACTCTAAGGTAAAAGAATTATTCACCAGATCCTTAAGAAAAACGTTTAAGATCTGTGGAAATTCAAGGAGAACTTCCCGTTAATTGACCTTGGTGATGACTATTATATTGCAAAATTACAAAACAAAGAAAATATGATTTCTATCATGCAGAATGGACCATGGTTCATCTTTGGACACTTTCTATCATGTCAGAGATGGGTACCAAATTTTGTACCATCAGAGGTAAAACAATCCTACACTGCAATCTTCCTAATCTTCCTACTGAGTTTTGCGATAGTTTTATCCTTCATAAAATTGGGAACTCAATAGGCAGGCTGCTGAAAATAGATGCTTGCACATCAGCAACCTTAAGGGCTCGATATGCCAAGACTGTGTGTGGAATTACCCATGGATCAACCGGTGGCTAAATTCATTTTCATTGATGATCGTAAACAGTACATAGAATATGAGGATGATAAATTTCTTTGCAAAGGGTGTGGGTTCCTAGGCCATACTCATGCACATTGTTCACGCTCATTAAAGTCCATGTCAGGGAATACTATTAATGATAAGGCTGTCTCAAGCCTCAGCAAAGACACATAGTCACACATGTTCCAAGTTGATAGTGGCTGGCACACCGTGACCTTCCAAAGATCAAGGAGTTTAAGGAAGCAAACACCAATGGTGGACAAAGGAGCTCCAGTAGAGGTAGGTATAAGCGTTAAATTATTTAATGCCTCCACAAGTAAGTACATTAACACTAAAAAAATTAAGTATGTTAGTAAGGATAGTAATACTATTTCTAATTACCAAAGCAATAGGTTTTATGCCCAGGAAACCAACCCCAATAAAAATTCTAATCTTGAAAATCCTAAAGGTTTCCTTCTGGAAAACCGCTTCTCCATGTTGCATCAAGAGCCCATGGTTTCCCAAATAATAATTTCAATAATAATAAAACGTTAATTAAAAACAAAAACACGTTGCATGCTGCTAGTGGGACTTTAGACACGTCTAGCAAAAAATCTCCTACTGATTCTATCAAATCTTCCACTATACCACATAATTCTAGTACAAATACACTCCCTAAGACATACCAAGATATGGTTTTTCCAAACACCCCTAACACTGACCCCCTAAACCCCTCCATTATCGTGTCTAACNCCAAGTAACAATTTACACTTCTCAAAAACCTATTCTTGATGGCCAAATGGAAGACGACATGCAACACGTGCCAATAGAATTACATGCAAAATCTTGCATTATATCTCCTACGCTAGCCCAACCTAGTTGCATGCACTTAGACACAATCATTTCCTCCTCCCAAACCCCTCCTATTTTAGTTAGCAACAAACATATTGAAAATGCCCAGATTTCCCCTACACAATCGGAGGAGACTCTCATCCAAATCCTCCGTCAACATCATATGCATCCAACATGAACAATCTTCAACCATTACCCTAACAAATCCAAAATCCTCCGCAAATTTTTGTCCAACCTCCACTACATCAAGACCATCATCCAATGTCTTGGATAGAAATAAGTCTAATAGGGAGGGGGGGGGGGGGGGGGGGGGGGGGGGTCTGGTATTCAATGCCACAATCAATAGCCAAGAGAGTGTGATCTTGATTCGAAATCTAAGATATCTAGCACAACTAGTGGCCGAGGGACTCCATCTTGCAATGAGCAACTATCGGAATCATGTGTGGGTGAACAATATTTTGCAACCACTAGCTCCACAAATAAAGCAAAACCTAGTGGAGGAAATGAGAGCTCATTGGAACCTCCCTTACCACTTCAATCTTTTTCCCATCCTCCCTCAAAACTTAGGATTGGACCTTCCATTCTTTCCCCCGGAAGCTCTAACTGCCATCAACCCTGTTTTGATGCCTTGGGAATGTCCACATCAAGCACCACCTCCTCAACCACAATCTCAACCGTAGAATTCGAACATGCAAATGTCAATGGAGGAAATGAACCCCAACCCACCAGTATCTCCAAACTTAGGCAATCCAATAGAAGAAGAAGTGAACGAACAAATAGACTTAGTGGGGGAATCAATGGAGGAATTGTCAAACCTAGATGAGGTAAAAGTGTTTCTATTCAAGGAAGCACTAGAGAAGAGGCACATACTGACTTGCCCTCAGAACTTACTCAAATGCTCAATGAACATTCGTCCTCCTCATGACCCAACGTGGAAAACAGGGCAATGATTCTAGTTCCCTTCCTGAGGAGAAGCTCAACAACCCCTAGGGACTTGTTATTTAATGGTCACTCTCGTGCACAAGATTTTAACATGTTAAATCCTGTTAATATAATAATCTGGAATATAAGGGGGGGAGGGGGGGTAATGAAGGCTTTAGAAGGAATTTTAGAGATCTAATGATGCAACATCATCCAAGTGTGGTGACACTGCTTGAGACAAGAATGCAATCTCATGGCTCTCTTCTTAATGAGTTTGGTTTCTCCGATATGATTGAAGTTCCTGCGGATGGACAAGGTGGTGGAATGGTTGTTCTATGGGACAATGCCAAGGTAATTGTGCACAACTTTGTTCGTAGAAATCAAGAGATCCATACAACAATTGAGGTACGTCCTATCAAATTCAAATGGTTATTCTCTTCAATATATGCTAGTACTAACATTACTACTAGAGATGAAATGTGAAATAATATTAGAAGTATTTCTGATAATTACAAAGGTGCCTGGACTGTGGGAGGGGACTTTAACGACGTCTTTAAAGCTAATGAAAAATTAGTAGGAAGATCACTAAATCGTAGGCGTGCATGTAAGTTATGGTCCAATCTCAACTACTGTAACCTACTTGAGCTTGGCTATAAGGGCAATAGATTCACATGGTCAACTAATAGATTTAATAATAATAATAATCTAATTATGGAACGACATGATAAGGTATTTGGTAATGATTAATGGATCCAAATCTTTCCTAATGTTACTATAACTCACCTCTCAAAAACTCACTCAGACCATAATTCATTGCTTATAAATCTTGTTCTTAAACAACACAATAACGTTCCAAAGCCCTTTCGTCTTGAACCATTTTGGTGAAAGCACCCACATTTTAGGGACTTAGTTGCTACTGCTTGGTCTAGTAACCAATTTGTAACGGCTTCATCTTCTTTTAAATTCCTAGTCAGTAATTGAAAAAACAATACCTTTGGTGATCTCAAACGAAAGAAAAAAAAAGAATTTTAGCTAGGCTTAAAGGTATTCAAAATTCCACCTCTTATTATTCTAGTCCTTTTCTTCAAAATCTAAAAGCCACACTAAGAGTTGATTTTAATAACATCCTAAAAATTGAGGAGGACTACTGGAAGCTCCACTCTAGAATCCAATGGGTCAACGACGGAGATGCTAATACGAAATTCTACCACATTATGGCCACTAATAGAAGAAGAAAAAACAAAATTATTTTCTTTAAGGATGAGAATAATAATTGGATAGATGATCCAAAGGCCATCCTTAATCACACTAGAGAATATTTTAGTAACATGTTCACAACTTCACATACCATTAGTGACTGGAAAGCTATAAAGCATGATCCAAAAGTTTCAACAAAACAGACTTATCCCCTCTAGATAATCCACTCAAAAATGGTGAAATATCCAAGCATGCTTCTCCTTTAAACCTTATAAAGCTCCAGGACCGGATGGGCTTCACCCCTTCTTCTTCCAAAAATATTGGAGCATAATTGGGAACTCTGTGATCAACCTTTGCAAAGATGCCTTCACTAGTGGGAAAATTCCGGATGGTATTAATGACACCCTTCTATGCCTCATTCCAAAGATCCCCAATGCAAACAATTTAAAAAACTTTAGGTCAATTGGACTTTGTAACACTCATTACTAAGATTATTTTTAGTCGATTAAAGTCTTTCCTAAACAACCTCATTAGCCCTTTTCAATCCAGTTTCATTAAAAATAGGAAGGCATGTGACAACGCTATAATCATTCACGAACTCTTGCTCAAAATGAACAAATATCGTGGGAAAAATCATAATATGCTCTTAAAAATTGACCTAGCAAAGGCTTTTGATTGCCTTGAATGGTCCTTCATCTACAGAACCTTTACTTCTTTAATTTTCCCCCAAACATTACGAAGCTCATTATGAATTGTATTACCTCATCTAGAATCGCAATCCTTGTCAACGGCTCTAGAACTGACTATTTTGTTCCATCTAGAGGTATCAGGAAAGGGGATCATATGTCTCCATACCTGTTTATTCTGTGTATGGAGATGTTATCCAATCTCATCAGCCATAATGTTGACATAAGATGTTGGGACCCCATAACCATATGAAAGAATAACCACTAGTTATCGCATTTATTTTTCGCTGATGACCTTACCTTAATGGACAAAATCAATAATAAAATCATTCATAACATTAAGCATTGTCTTGACCTCTTTTACTCTTTGTCTGGTCAATCCATCGATAGAGCCAAATCAAAAATTATTGTGTCCAAAGATTGCCCAAAAAATGTTTGCAACAACATATCTAATGTCCTTAAAATGAATATTCGTCACACTTTTGGTAAATACCTAGGCTTTCCAATTACAAATTCCAAACCTAGAGCATCTGATTTTCAATTTGTTATTGATAACATGCTAACTAGACTAGCTGCATGGAAATCAACTTGCCTTACTATGGCAGGGAGGTGTACTTTAGCGACTTCATGTCTTAATTCTCTCCCTAATCATATTATGCAATATTCCCTATTGCCCTCAAAGTCCCTTAAAATTATAGATAAAATCCAGCTTAATTTCTTATGGGGCACAAATTCTACCTCTAAAAAACTCCACCTAATAAAATGGGACACTATCACCGTGCAAAAAAAAAAGAGGGTAGCTTAGGGATCCGTAAAAAGTACCAGTGACGGCGACTTTCTAGGTTTATGGATTCTAGCTTGTCAAAATTTCTCTCCTTCACCAGGAAAGTTATCCGGTAAGCAAGATCTTTGATTGATGTGCCTGAATAAGGTTGATCGGCTAGCACGCTAAGCTAAGATCAACCAATGTTCGAACGCGGAGCCTTTCTTTCTCGGTCGTCTGTCTTAATAAGTGATGACAGGTCCTTTTGGTCGATTTCCAGTTGATTGCCTCAACCTATCGATTGAGGTTGTGCCGGCAGGCCTGGGCGAACGAGGTAGGGTTAGATTAGATGGAGGAGGACTGCGAACGTCCGTCCCATGAAGCGCCAGCTGGTAGAAATAAGAATTTAGTTAACATATCCACAACAAACTACCAACTAGAGCCTACTTAAACCACATTGGAATCAACATTGATCCTAACTGCTCCTTTTGCAAGCAGGATAAGGAAAGCATTAGCCACATCTTTATGAATTGCTCAGCAGTCAAGGACTTCTGGCTTCAGTTAGGCATCAATATGAGTAGTTACAACTCGACAAACCATTGGTTGATCAATATTCATGACCTAAACTGTTCTCTAGGAAAGGGCCACATAGATTGACATGATATATTTCCCTTTGCGATATGGTGCATTTGGACAAATAGAAATAACAACCTCTATAATAACACTACGAACAAAGCATGCATACATCATTCTTACAAGTTAGCGGTTGAATACAAATTTCTTACTGGAAAGGAATCTATGCATCAAAAAAATATCCCTATTTCTGTAAAATGGATCAAACATGCTGCTAACCATATTAAGCTTAATATAGATGGCTCCTTCAATAATGAAACATCCATGTGTGGCTTTGATGGTTTATTTAGAGATAGCAATGGCATATGGGTGTTGGGGTTTCAGGGATCTTCATATGGCCTATCTCCCCTACATGCAGAACTTATGGCATTAAAGAAAGGCCTACAACTAGCAAGGGAACATGGTTTTACTAACATTAATGTGTAGACAGACTCCACAGACGTCATTCTATGTCTACAACATGGTTACACGTTGCTTAACAATATTGTTCATGAGTGTAGGTTATTGATGCACCAGGTGAAAGTTCAAACAGTGGAGCACAACTTCAGAGAGGCCAACAAACCAGCACACAAGCTGACTAAGGATGCTCTTCGTGTGAACAATGACAAGGATCTCGGAACTATGCACTATCCACCACCTTTTGTAACCGCCGTCTTAGCAATTGATTTTGCAGCTACTACCTATCTAGTTAAGTATATTAGGAAGGATGCATGCACTAAGCTTGCATCCCTTGGAAACAAAAATGTCCTTCGTGACTTTTTAATACTATGTAATAACTAAGTAGGTAACGTCGTGTTGGGCGTCTTTAACAATGTAGCTACTGCCTTATGATTATTAGTATAATATAGATCCCTGCGTATAAAAAAAGAAAGAAGTAGTGGTGTTGATAAATAAATTATTTCCTTTCAGTTTGCATTTTCCGGTAATTTCTATTTTCGTTTTGTATCTTTCTTCTTTTTTCCCTATGCTGAAAAACGTTTAGGCGGCATCTTTTGACGGTTCAACAATAAAAAGGAAAGATTGCAACGGTTGAAATTATTGTGAAAATATCTTTTTAGTCCCCCACTTTCCTCTTCATAATCGCAGCAATCAGTACAGAAAAGCATAGCCAGCAAAAAAGAAATCTTTAGTGCTTGGAATTGCATCTACAAATTCTGAGATCAAAACTTCGATATAGATACTAAACATTTGTTAATTACTTCTGGCTTGTAAATTTTACTCGTATTTAAAGTGTTTTTGTTATACAAAAATTTCATTTAGTTAGATGATTATTTTTGTCTTCTTTTTTCTGTTTTTTCTTTCTGGTATTTATTGGAGGAAATATAATAGCTCCAACTATACAATAACTCCCCGTCTAACACCTCTCTTAGACCATGACATCCATTTTTCTTTTAAAAAAAGTTTATCGCTTTTCCCCTTATTTTTCAATTTTTTATGCGTTCGAAACAAATGTTGTAACTTAAACCTATATTTGATGGCATTGCAATGACTTCAACTAATTTAGCCTTGGATTTCACTGCTCTAGATGACCTCAACGAGGATGATCACCTAGAATTGGGAGAGGAATGTATCTCTTTTTTTTTCTTTTTTTTTTTCTTTCTCATTGGTTCGTTCTTCCATATTTCTTGGTATATTTGACCCATCTTTGGTCAATAATGAAGTTTATATCACAAAATGTTTTGGTTTTGGTAATAACTGTCTTCTTTGTTTTTTCAGGTCGATCTGCACTACTTAAAAACTGTCAAATTTTGTCCAGGAAAACCGATCGATTTCTGTCAGAAATTGATTAAAAGCGATCGATTTCCGATCGCTTTTAATTAGTCAGAAAACTAATCGTCGCTAAGGTGTTCCGACCGAAAACGGTCGCAATATTCAGTGCATTGATTGACAACCAAATTAATACCAACCGATTCCGGTCAGTATTGATTAATTTTTTTTTGTTTTCCCAATAGCGACCAACATCGGTCGCAATTTTAAACATATAATAATTATATAATTATTTGTAAATTGTAAAAAACTGACCGAAATCGGTTGGTATACTAAAACATAAATAAATTTAAATTCAAAATTTCCGACCGGTTTCGGTCGGAAATTTCAGGAGATTTCATTTGAAATTTCCGACCGAATTCGGTCGGAGATTTTAAATTTCTTGGGAAAAAATTGATATTTCCGACCGACTTCGGTCGGTTTTCTGGGTAAAAACTTTAAGCTACACCACCTGCCAATTTAAACCAATATACATCCTATAATGACATCATTACATTGTTGTCATTCAACCATAATTTAAAAATCCAACAATAACAATTAACCACCAACAACAACAACAAATAATCAATCTAGGATGTTGAACGCTATTCTCCACCGACATACTACTTTCACCAACAACTACATTATGAAATACACCATCAGTACCATCAACATCTCCATGACTAGTCCACACAAAATAATTATACATAAACCCCTTTATATAAAGAAGAGCCGTAACTTCCTCTGAACCCAAAAAATGCAAACACTTGTACTTCGTACAAAGACACCTAATAATCCCTCCAATCCAAAATGGTTCAAGAGGCATTGCATGCCTAATAAATTCCTTAACCCCTTCTATAAATTTCTCCCTAAAAAATCGATGATTCTGATCATTCCTATTATACATCCAACTACAACATTTCATCTACATAAAGAACAAATAAATTACATGTTATAGTAATCATAATTCAAATTAATTTATAGAATTAAGTTACATAATAAACTTTAGTTACAAAGTACATGTCACGACTCCAAAATCAATTAAAGGTCATGATGGCGCATAACATCACTGTCAGACAAGCCAACAATAAATGTTTAACTTAATTACTCATTTTAGTATTTTTAAAATCGCAATTTCCTTCAATTCAATAGCAAGAGATAAAACTTTACAGAGTAAATAATAATATCTTCACAACTACCATATCAACAACCCATAATCATCCCCAAAATCAGGTGTCACAAGTGCATGAGCATTAACTAGGAATATAAAATAAAAAAATAGCAACTGTCCGGAATACAAATTGGACAGGAGAAATGTAAATACTTTGAAGGAGACTCAGCCGGATGCGGTCGACGAATGAAATGCAGCTCACCTAGGTCCCCGCATGTATACACACCTCCACTCTCACAAGGCCTCTACACATATATGTACCTGCACAAAAATGCGCAGCAAGTGTAGTATGAGTACGTAAGCAACGTGTACCCAGTAAATATCTAGCCTAACCCCAAAGGAGTAACGACGAGGGGCCGACATAGACACACACTAGTGGTCCAATAACATAAGCACAGTAAAGAGGCAAGTAAGTATGAGGCAGAGTAAATAAATAAAATAGACAAGTATAAATCTCGTGATACAAATCCCCCTCTTTACGAGAAACTCAAGCTCTCTATCGAAAATTCCCTCCTTAACCGGAGCATGTATATATATAGACATAGTGGATCTCATCAAGTAGATTGTCGTAATTCAAATCCGGAAAACTCACAGATACACTGGCTTCTTTTCAAGTATTACGCACAATTTCATGAGGATATGATTTAGGAAATGCTGAGGCATACGGCCCGATCCAACATAATAATTAAAATATGCACTGTAGAGGGTCGAACTACCCGAACCATATGATAAATCAATTAACACGGCCCGCTACCATAAGAGTGTGGTACATAAATCCTGCCGAGGCGAACGGCCCGATCCCGTAAGAGTGAAATACAAAATCCTGCCGAGGCGAACGACCCGATCCCATAAGAGTGAAATACATAATCCTGCCAAGGCGAACGACCCGATCTAATTAGAATAAGAAGCTTTGATGGTTCCTTGACCCCACTCATGAATAAGCGTGTGAGTTGTAATTTATTTAATAAAACCTTTCAATGAAACATATATCTAACGGATACATGCCATAAGAAGAGAAGGATTATCCGGTGACTAATCATGGATCCGTGTAGTCTCTACAATAGCAAGTCTAGTCTCAAATAGAAATGTAAAATAGAGGAATTTAATAAGCGAGAGACTACTCAAATAGTACAGCTATAGCATGATGTGAACCTAAGTCTACCCGGACAATAATATGAATGTAGCTACGTACGGGATCTCGTTACTTTACGCGTACGTAACCCCCCATAACAAGTAGCATACATCAATATACTATACCTAGGGGTAATTTCTCTCTCACAGAATTAGACAGGAGACTTACCTCACCTCAAAGCTTACTTTCCGGTCCATAATTTCGCTCTAAAGCCCCAACTTGGTGCCGTTCAATCCGAAACTAGTCAAACAACGTGCAAATTAATCAAAAATATACTCCAATTCTTGGAATTTAACAATTTATAAATATTCTCAACTCCGCTCAAAAAGTTGGTTGTGGGGCCCTTGTATCGGAACCCGATGATACTCACGAGATCTGACAACCCATCCCGATATGAGTTCAACCATACCAATTTTATCAAATTCCGGTAACAACTTGACCTCCAAATCTTAAATTTTCGTTCTTGAAAAGATTTGCAAAAATCTTGATTTCTTTCATTTAAATCTGAAATAAATGATGAATATAACCATAGAATCATGAAGTATAATCACATTCGGATATAGAACACTTACCCTAATCCATTTGGTGAAAATCGCCTCAAAAATCGCTTCAATCCGAGCTCAATAGCTCCAAATATGTTTAAAATTGCCAAAACCTCAAAATATAGCTTCTGCCCAGGTATTTACTCTTCGCGATCATGGAAAATGCTTCGCGACCTTTTCTCAACCCAAAATTTTCAATTAGGGATCGCGGTAAATGCTTCGCGATCGCGAAGAACAAGTGCCCAGCTCTTCCAGACAACTTCTAGTATAATGGTCATAATTCTTTGTACAAAATTCCAAATTGCAAATGATTTGACTTTTTTAAAACTACACTCTAAGGGATACAACTTTTATGCTTTGTTCATATCTCAGTTCCTTATTAATAACGAGATATAAGCTTCCAAAGTCAGCGTTGTGCAACATAACGCGATTTCCAAACTCTTCCCGGATAGGCTGTAGTATATCAACCACAACTTTTTGTACACAACTGTAATTGCGAAATGGTTTAATTTTCTGAAAATTAGATACAAAGATATACAACTTTCGTTTTTGGATCATCTCCAATATTTTTATAGATTACAAGATACAAGCTTCAAAAGTCGGGTCAGTGCAGCAGAAACTTTCCTCTACGCGATCACGAACAGCCTTCCGCGAACGCGAAGCACTGGCCAATTTTTCTCATTTTAATCATCGTGATCAATTCCCCGCGATCGCGTAGCACACTGTTGTAGCCAAAAACCAGCAGCTAAAAATGGCCTAAATATGGTCCGAAACCACTCTGAAACTCACCCGAGCCCCTTGGGACACCGTCCGAACATACCAACAAGTCTCAAAATATATCACGGACTTAGTCGAGGCCTCAAATCACATCAAGCAACGCTAAAAAAACAAACCACACCCCAATTCAAGTCTAATGAAACTAAGAAATTCTAATTTCTACATTCGATGCCGAAACCTATCAAATCACGTCTGATTGACATCAAATTTTGCACACAAGTCACATTTGACATTACAGGCCTACTTCAACTTCCAGAATCGGAATCCGACCCCGATATCAAAAAGTCCACTCCAGGTCAAACTTCTCAAAAACCTTCAAATTTATAACTTTCGCCAAATGACTCTGAAATGACCTACGGAACTCCAATTCCACTTTCGTACGCGCTCCCAATACCAGAATCACCATACAGAGCTATTCTCAGACTCGGAATCCCAACAGACATCGATAACATTGAAAAATACACCTCAACCCAAAGATATGAAATTCTTCCAAAATGTTGACTTCCACAATAGGCGCTGAAACGCTCCTTAGTCATCCAAAACCCGATCCGGACATAAGACCAAGTCCAAAATCATCATACGAACCAGTTGGAACCTTCAATCCCGATTCTGAGGTCGTTTACTCAAAAATCACACTTTAGTCAATCCTTCCAACTTAAGGCTTCCGGAATGAGAATTTTTTTTCCAAACCAACTCTGAACGTTCCGAAATTCAATTATGACCACACGTGCAATTTATAATACCTGAAGTGAAGCTACCCAGGGCCTCAAACCACTGAACAACGTGCTAGAGCTCAAAACGATCGGTCGGATCGTTATAGTACAACATTTACTTATTAGAATGTTGAATTAGTTAAGTCATTCAATTAGCTAATTATACAAGTACCTTACATGATATCATAAACAAAATCAATTAGAATAAACCTTAACACTAAATAATTATAATCAATTGAAATAATCCCAAAATCCCAAATTGTAAACCCTGGTTTATACAATTGAAAGAACTTAAATAAATAAAATTAACAAATATAGATAACTAACCTTCAAAGAGAGGAGAGGAGTATGATTTAAGGTAGTTCATAATTTATACCTCAATTCTAAATCTAATGTAGTTAAAAAAAATCCCTAAAAAACTTGTAATTTAGGTAGTTCAATTCTATATCTAAATATAATGTAGTTCAAAAACCCTATTTTGTCACATAAATCCTAAATAGACAAAAATCCTAAAAAGTTGCATAAATTTATAATTTGAAAATTAAAAATTAAAAAGCTAATAAGGTAGATTACTAACCTTTAACAATGACGGCGCAACAATGGAGCAATGGCGGAGGAACGGCGGAGGAACGGCGGAATGGCGGAAAATGGGGTCTTAGGCGTGGAATGGAGGCGCGACATGGGGCTTTGGGGGTGACTGACTTGATTTTGGGTGGGATTAGGCCAAAAATCGGTGGGAAGGGAGATGGAGAAGAGATAGAAGAGGGAGAGTGAAAAAGATGAAAATGGTAAGAAACATGTCTGGTGTGGTCTAATTAACATATTTCTGACCAATTTCGGTTGGAAATGTTAAACAAATGTCTGACCGTTTGACATCACAAATACCGACCGAATTCAGTCGGTATTTCAATTTTAAAATTTTCAAATATTAATTGAATGACTAAACGGACGGTCGGTTTTATTTAATTTATATAAATAGATTTTTAATAAATAATATTTAATACTTAATTGATATATATATGTGTGTGTGTGTGTGAGAGAGAGAGCGTGCGCACGCACGGGACCGAGGGGGGGGGGGGGAAGAGGGGAGGTATGTATTTTTTAAAATTACTTTTATATGGACATTATAACCTATTATTGTATGTATATATACATATATGTATTAAAAGCTATACTATATTGTATGTACATCTTATATAGCTTATATACTATACACTTAGGGGTCGTTCGGTAGGGCGTATAAGATTAGTGCGGAATAATGTGTATTAATAATGCATGAATTAGAAATGCAAGAGTTAGTAATGCAAGCATTAGTTATGCCATTATTATTTCTTATCTACTCTTTGATGTGGTGTATTAAAATTATAATGCACTGCATAATTTTTAAGAAAATAGTTGTTTACAAAAATGTCCTTCATATTCTCTAGCTTTAAGGAACTTTAAGGACAATTTTGTCTTTAACCATACTAATGCATGCATTAATACTCTTGGTATTACTAATGCCATGGTTTTCTATGCATTACTTATGCATAGGATAATGCCAAGTATGATGTATAACTAACACACATGTTAAAAATATGTACCGAACAAAATATTAATAATGCATAGAGCTTATGCTTGCATTATTTTTTCTAATACCTCATGCCAAACGACCCCTTAGGACATTATATCCTATCGTTGTGGCTTGGTTTTGGTTGTCAATTACGCTTAAGTTTAAAAAAAGAAAAAGACAAACTTGAGTTGCTTTAGAAAAAAGGGTTATTTCGTTTCTAACAAAGTAAATTTATTTATTGTTGGTGTTTGAAATATGAAATATTGTTTACAATGGCGACTAAACTTACTAGTATATGCATAATCCAAAGACCAAAATACAAATTGCTCAACTAGTTTACTAGTTATTGGTATTCTAAAGTTGTAGTGCACTTGAACGTGTCGCACAATCCCATCGCTCTCTCATCAAATGATGAAATAACAAGATCTGGTTTCTATTTCTCCAAAAATTCCTTCCTCAATTTTCGCCTAATTTCTCAAATTTTGGCGCAATTTTCCATCCTTTTTACCCACCAAATAACTACTACCTTCTAATTTTCCCGGACAATATTCTCCAAACCCCAAATTCTAGGGTTTTCGTATTACTATTGTAATCCAGTTTTTTTCCCTTGGAAACGCATACCTTTAGGTTTGGATTCTGAATCTTGGGGCGAATTTTGACCAGAATTCGAAGAAAAAAGATGAGCTTTCAAGATCTAGAATCGGGTCGATCATTGGGTTCCCGTCGTGGTTATGTGAATGGGAAGCAAAACCCGACCCAAGCCGTGGCCTCAGGAATATTCCAGATAAACACCGCCGTCTCCACGTTTCAAAGGCTGGTTAATACCCTAGGTACACCTAAGGATACCCCCGATTTACGCGACAAGTTGTGAGTTCTTTCGACATTTCGTTAGCATTTTGATTAAATTAAGTTTTTTGTTCCATGATTTTGATAAAATTTTGATAATTGAGGTACACTTAATATTGAATTTTGGGCTTATGCTTTTAAGAATTCTTTGCTAGTGTGTACGTCAAAAAATAGAATTAGATTTTTACGAGTTTACTTTATGCTTCTTTTGTTATGACGTTCTGCAATTGCAGCTTTTTTTTTGGAGATAAAATTAGTCAAAATGATACTTCTTTAGTGCTATTTTGCTGGTGATTTAGTCTTCATTGGCTTGTCTGGGAAATTTTTTGAAGGACTATCTCGGCATGAGAAATATACAGCCTGGAAGGAGAGTTTTAGAACTTTGAGTAGGAGAAGAGCAAAGAACAGACCTGGTATATGTTGAGAGTGGCATTACATGATGACTAGGATACCATAGTTAGAAGTTAACTCTAGTCAGGGTAGGATCAGTTAATTATTAACAGAATTAGTTAGTCGGTTAATGAATACAGCTGGCACTGTATATATGTACTACTTGGATGATTAATGAGAAGTAGTTCTTCATTTTACCCAATTACATTTCAGCTTACAGCATACGCACTCTTCTTCATTCTCTCTAGTTCGTAATCTCCATTAACAGAAAAGCTCAATCCCAAACTCCCAGTAGTATCTGGAGAAGATGGGCTGAAGCTATGGAGTTTAAGAGTATATACGAGAATGATGAAGATGAACTTCCTGTACATAGAAGTGATGGACCTCTATCTTGGGTTTTCATCAAGAAAACTTGCGTAGAACAATCTGCAGGTGTTGGATACACTTTTAATGATAAATGACAATGTCAACCTCTAACTGAAAGATGAACAAAATGCTTCTGTTCTAAGAGATAGTACAAAAAGAAGTTTTCAGTTGAAAAAGCATGAAAACATAAAAATCATTGAGGGTTCATGTTGCTCCGAAAGTGGCAGATGTGCTTCACTCTAGTAAAGCATGCAAGTTGAGTAATTAATTTTAAGCCGCAACAATGATTTGCCCATAGCTACAATAACAAAATAGTTCTTCTTAGAAGGATAATAACAATAATAGTTAAATTGTGTCTCTATAAAATCCATAAACCTTATTAAGCTTGAATATATATAACGGCAATAAATATGCTACTTTTTACTGCTATTAGCTGATCTGAATAATTGTTTCATATTTTGCATATGTGCCTTTTGTCCTAGCAGCCTCCTTTCAGAAATCATTTCTGTAATTGGGTGAATAGGTGGTATACCCCAGCGAGGTTTGCAAACCAATTCCTTTAGATTGAAATGGGTGAATATACCTCGCAAGTTTCCCAGGGCGAGTAGAGGACTAAGTTATGGGTTGGTAACAAGGAAAAAGAAGCATTGAGAGGTGGGATTAATGCAATTAATTGATCTTTGGGGTCTGCTATTATGCGTTCAATCATTATTAAGCACATAATAGATACTAGCTTTGCATTCCAATGTCTGTGATCCGAACTTAGTGCTGCAGCAACAATAATAGTGTGTTAATGAGATGAAGGTGGTTCATTGGAATTAAAAAAAATCAATTTTTTTTTGGTACTTGTACTGATTTTTTTAACTGCAGGCACAAAACAAGGCTGCATATTGGGCAGTTAGTGAAAGATACATCTGCAAAACTTAAACAAGCCAGCGAAACAGATCATCGAGTTGAAGTCGGTGTAAGTTTCAAGAAGTGATCTCCTTATTTCTCTGTGTTTGTCTTGGTGGGTCTGCGCTTTGATATGTATGTGCTAAACATTAATTCATCTCCTCTCTTCGCGAATTATCCATATTTTAAACATTTGCTAGCGTTATGTGTATTTCTCGCTCTTCTTCTGTCAGACTTCTCTCTTTTGCTTATAACTGTGAAGTGTGAATTTGTTTTTTTGTTGCACTCAGGCTAGCAAGAAAATTACAGATGCTAAACTTGCTAAAGATTTTCAAGCTGTATTAAAGGAGTTTCAGAAAGCTCAACGCCTTGCAGCTGAGAGGGAGACAGCATATACACCTTTTGTTCCCCAAGCAGTTCAACCTTCTATGTAAGTGATGGTTATATTTACCGGAATTTTCATACAGTAATCAAGCTAGAAATATGAAAAAGTACATTAAAAGAAACTTGTATCTCGATAACTGATCTTGCTCTTTGATAATGTGAAATAAAACTTTTTACCTTCATTTCACCTCTCATTTCTAGTTCATCAATCTTTTGGTAAACAGTTACACAGACGGTGAGATAGATGTTACTTCAGAGAAAGGTCCAGAACAGCAAGCTCTCCTGGATTCTAGAAGGTAAAGTCTGATACTTTTACTCCTTTATGCTTGCTCGTAATAATCATTATTGTTGTTGTGGTTATGGTTCAATTAATTGCTAAAATTTCACTAGCAAGTTTGCTGTCAAGTTTTTGATGCACAAGGAATTGAAATTGGACTCAAGTTGACATATGGTCTAGTGTAAATTAGATGGAGGATTTTTTGGTGTGTAGAGAACTCATTTCAATGTTTGGGATTAGGGGTTGGGATTTTTGGTGATTCACATTGTGCAACACAGTGTAAGGTGGCGTAAATTTTCTTAGTGTTGGTTTTCTGCCAAGACAAATTGTCCAAAACTGCTGTTGCACATGACTGAGTCGAACTCAGATTCTTCTGAAACAAACCTAACTCTTTTGAATATACACTAAAGGCAAGTTGATGTTAATGTATATATGACGTTTTTGCAAATGTGGGCTTGTTATCGATTGTTAGCCGGAATGTGAATGTGACTCCTATACTTTTTGTGAGAAGACAAGCTATGTTATTCTGAGATCTGCAGGATTCAAGGGATTAAATTTGTCATATACATCAATGAATAGAAGTCAGAGGAGTAATTCACCCTTAAAATGGGCACTGACATGCAGAGTTATTTGCTTGCATGACAACAGAGTTAAACTTCCAATTTTTTCATCTGCTAAAGTTACAATTCCTTGATCTCAGACACCTCAAATGAAAGTATGCTTGTGATGCAAATGTCATATAAGATCAATGATTTTACCTCGTTAATACATGCATATATATATATATATATATATATATGCATATATATATATATATATATATATATATATATATA